>JARACY010005244.1:0-22707 GCA_029255725.1 Scrobipalpa atriplicella | reverse complement strand
TGCAGATACAGATTTACAAATGTTATTTAAATCTACTAACCTTTCCTTGAATTTTTTTGAAGCAGTAATAAAACAAAATAAGGAAATATAAAAAATCATCAAAAATAATTTATCGGTGTGTTTTATCTTTTACGTTTTATAAATAACTGGCAAGACAACGTTAATCATTAAAAATAAAATACTAGCTTTTCGTGCCGCAGTTTCACCCGCAGCTTAATGAAATTTATGGGAATCAGATATTTTCATGAGCGTGAGTACATGCGTGATTGATACGGTCGGTGATAGGTACTATGAAGAAGCGGTAGGTACCCAAGAGTTTTTCATATTTCGACAAAATACATACCCCAAGTTTGTTCAATTGCATGAGTACATTAACCTCAAGGCTCTATATCCTTTCCGTTACACCTAATATAAACAGTCTCTCACACATAAAAAAGACAGGAACTGTGGTATGTGCCTTCCGTACGCTTGATATGAATCAATTACTGGACGAAGGCTATAATGTGCAGGTATCATGCCTCAGTCAACGTTTTAATACAAAACCAGCCAGTATTATAATTTTACTACTATGGCGACGGGCGAATTGGATAAATTGAGGATTTTTATATAATTTTATTAGAATTTAAAATTTTATTCGCAAATAGCTTGCGAACGGGAGCTAGGCTTGAATATTTATATTGGCGTGGCAGTTATATTGCGAAGACTAATGACTTTTGAGCTTTAATGCTGACTGCAAAAGGTTAGGTTTTGCAATTTTATACGCAACGGTAATGAAAGGTCACGTTATAATATAAATAGTCTAAATAGGCATGAAAAATTATACCGGATGGGTTACGCATAATATATACCTAGGGGATACCATAATGGTGATACATGTAAACATGTAAGCAGCACTCAAGCACCCATATGCTATGCATATGCTACGGTAACCGCTGCAGAATTTCTCTCTACCATAGTATAGTGTTTGGAAAAAAGCGCAAGATTTAAATAATGCACGTGTACAGACATAAAGGCTATCATTATTTCAAAGCCTATACGAATAAAATCGCAGCCGTTCGACTAGGCAGGTTCGCAGTCCACTTTGACCGGCATAGCATGACGAGAGCAGGCACGCTACTCGCTAGCATGCTTCACCGCGCATGTGGGAATACAAGCCATTCTCACTTTTTTGTGGCCAACTGTAATAATTTAATTACTGGTGGTATAGGAAAACCGTTTCCTGGTAGGATGGTTGCTTGGGCGTCGTTGCGAAAAAGTTTGAAGGTCGCCGCAGTTGCAATCTAGTTACGTTAATCAATCAGGTTCTAAATATTACATATGCAAGGGGCCTATTCTTTCTATGCTTTTGACTGATGTCGAAAACGTAGCTAATAGAGTCTGGTAAGAAAAAGAAAGTTGTGTAGAGGTTGGCAGTTCTCTATAGGTAGGTATATTCGCTAAAGGTCAACCAAATTTACCCTTTGGAGTTCCTGTCTAGACTATAAACGATACAATAACATTGTTATTTCTCAAGTTGGCGCTTGATTGACTTGACACTCGATATTCAAGGTTGATTTGACTATTTCGTAGGTGTTACAGTCGATCAAATTAAAACTTAATTGTTAGTTTAGCAGTAATTTAGTTTGTGATAAACAGACCCAAAATCTACTTCGTCTACGTAACGTATGACCAGAAAAAACATAAAGATAGGCTAGCTTGAAAGTGATTCAAAAAACTAGTCTAGATAAAATAGGCTTTCATATCTGATCCTTAGTTTTACGACTATGATAAACGCAAAACTTCCAGTACTTAACTCTTTGCCCTGAAAGCGAATATCATGCGGTTTATCTCTATACCAGGTGTAACAGAAAGGGTATATACACCCGTGGGAAATGAAACTGAACAACTTTACCAATGGTTACAGGTTCACATCCTTTCGGGTGCATAGTATATCCTTTCTGCTTTAAAGTTTCGTACACATTTCCCACAAATACCTAGTATTCTCAAGCCGTGTGTACGTACGGTAGCCTGGGGCGAGCTGACCTGTGGACCTGTCCGGGTCGCGTCTAACTGTACTGGAAGTGATGGCTCTATTGCGGCTGACTGTACTTCAGTAGGGCTGGGCAAAAGGTGTCCAATTACTTTTAGGACTCTATTAAATTAGAGGCTAAGTAACTTCGTGTTTGAAGCAAGTACAACCGGCTACACAAAGTTTTTAAACATTAAAATAGATACTTAGGTCTAATTATATTACTTATAGCCTAAGCGTATAAAGTGTTTGTAATGTAACCTCGATTTTTCGTGCTCTTACGTGCCTGATCATCAAAGTCATAGCCGAAAGTGGTAACCCTAACTCAGAGCAATATTTTTATTTACTCTCTTCGCAATCGGTCGCGATATTGGCATGTAGTCTGTTTGTGGACAAGGATGCTTAATTTAAAAAGTCGTATCGACATTTCGGGAAGTTAGTTTCATGGACAGATTCACTTCCTTCAGGGTTCTGATACACTCTGTATAACCTCCTGAGACCTTACGGCCTCGTTTGAGTACATAACAACAAAATTAAAAAAAATCAAGGTGATCAATATCCCCAGGACGCAGGAGGTTAATCTGTAGATTGTTTTTAACCCTTGATAAGTGGACCTTACGACAGAAGAAGAAGTGAACCTTCTATCTTATATACCTACTATGTACCTTGTGAGATCGCCTGCGATGTTAGCCAAGGTACAGACGTCCTATTAAAAGAAGAAAATATAGCACTTAGGTATTGCAAGCAACGCAATTTTTCGTTTCAGAACGACAGAACATTTTTAAACTTGTTAGGTGGCTGACAAATTGGCGCGACTTCAGCAAAGGTCCAATTGGCTTGTTATGAGCGTTGGCGCAGCGCTGTGCCCCGTTTGTAGCCGCTTTGTGCGCGCTTTGTTCTGTAATGGGGTCGAAAGCTGCGTCTAAACGCTCTTTCAGGTGCTCCGAGGCATTTCATGAAACCTTGCCGGCTTGCCGCGCTGAGAATTTAGTTTACGATGTTTGGCGTAAGCTTGGTGTATGTTACTTTGGCTTGTATGTATCGGGGGTATAGAGTTAAGGAAAACTAATAGTGACGATTCGGACGCGTATGCAACTTAACTAAAATAAGTCTATACCTGTCATTTTCTATCATGCATGAGAGAATGGGAAAAGGATGATAGCAAACGCGGTAATCTACGTACGCGTCCCAATCGCGCCGCCACGCCAACATTGTTTTAAGAGTCGATTTTTATTTAAAAACTTGACTTAGTACAAACCCAACTTAAGAGTCTTCTTTAAAGCTCCCTCCATATTTGGGATAGAGAAATATAGGTGAATGATGCAATTCTTTAAAAATACTAACACACGAGATGCTAACCTATGTAACCTACTTCTTTCAATAATGGTGGCTTTGCTGCAGAGCAGGACATTTATTTTTGCTACAGGTGACAAGCTAAGTAGGTATTATACGAAATGCAAAACATCAGGCAGTAGGTAGGTGGTACTGAATAATCAAGCAAGCTCGCTGTATAGTAGGTTCCTGTTGCGTAAAACGAAATAGCTTAAAAATGTCGCTCAACGCCTTAAAATAAGCAAAAAAAGGAAATCTTTTGATGACACCCAAAGAGCCCCGTTTTATCAGCTTTGTTCCCTAATGAGATCCAAATGCGTCTCTCAGAACCTACTAATGTTGCCAACTTGAAAACAAAGTTACAAAATGGTGCCAAGAATATGAGCGGTAGAACTCTACCTTACCATGATAATTCAGAGATACTTTTCGTATCTTATTGAATGCTATTCAAGGTGGTGACCAATAAGTCATGGATAATACTGATAGGAGATTTAATCATGACACTGAACAGCTTGTCTTAGTAAACTTTCTTCGAAATATGATACCTATAAATAAAATTGAACCTCCTTCCTATACAAAAGTGTTCGCTGGTTGAATAATTTAATAAGGAAGACCTATTTTTTTTATATTTGAGAAAATGTTACTAATTGTTTAGTTTTTTGTGTAGATTTTCCCTATCAGTGTTATCCATCACTTATTGGATTCGACACATAAAAGTTGGCAACTCTGAAATCTCTTAGGTAAAATATAGAGGTATATTGTACCTTTTATTTTGCAACTAGATGAATGTTGCTTCGTCTGAAATTCGGTTTGCTTGTTTGCTTAGGACGCTGGGTTGTTGGAGTAAATTGCTCTGATTGTATAAAGGTAAGGTTGACCTCTTGTTAGATGCTCGTAAATAAAGACGTAAAATCTTTGGCTATTGCTGTTATAGATTCAGGTCAAAGGAAGGTACCAAATAAAATTTGAAGGTGGATTGTTTTTTTTTTTAAACAGTTTCCTGTTTAAAGTTTTTAAAGGTAATATTATACTGTACCTACTGTGTGTGAAACTTACTAGGAATTTGTCTCTACAGCAATATAAAGTATTCTTTGCCAGATTAAACGTTGTAAAAACTCATGTTCAAACTTTTCTCTTACCTAATACTTATGTTACTTACCTCTTCGACTAATTCGTTTCCTAAATCAACTAAGAACTTACATATTTCAAATTATCTCAAAATGATTTGTTTTTTTTTTATTACGCATTTTGCTAAAGAACAGTAAGACATTCATTTAATGAAACAATGATGGATCTCAATCTTGAATATGCAATTGTTTAGCTTTATGCGAAATTGGCAATTTTCCGGCACAGCGGCTGAACAACGCACATTCTTGCAGAACTGACAATGTTGGGAACAGATCTGATACCCCAATGGTTCTCAAACCTAGATGGGTTAGGGTGGGTCTACCCTCGAAAACCTTAAAATTTAAATATTCTCTAATTTAAAAGTAAAATTTGGTACAAAACTACACAATATTGAATTTAATTTTAATTTCTCCATCTCTCTTCAGGGTGTTGAACCAAAAGTTGAGTTACCTTATTAATTATCATTTTTTGAATCTATTGAAAACCTCGTAAGTACTTAATGTAACTGGGCAAATTATATCTTAAAATTAATTGTAGATAAAAAAAATATACGAATGAACAAATTGAATGAGATGTGCTTTGCAATCATAATTTTGCCAAGTTAAATCAAATAACGGTATACACCGCCAGACCTCCCAGTTGGGTACATGCAGAACAACACTTTGACAACTACTGATATAGCCCCCCCCCCCCCCCCCCGACATACCCCGGCTATAACCCCCCGTGGGGTACATGTAGAACAACACTTTGACAACTACTGATCAGATAGTCTAAGCCCAGTGGGTGTCTAGTGCCTACCAACTAAACAATGCATTGCGACACGATTTTGATAACAATGTGAGCTTGTTGCGACAAACACATGGGAATCAGCACTGAGAGCATAAAATAAATTCAATCTCAGTTTATTTATTTAAATGGGTTATATTTTTGTGAATATTTTTAGAGTCCTAAGACATGTAGGGCAGTATTTTCGCCTGATTTTGAATTTTACTCACACCACACCACGGTAAATAAGTTTCAAAACCATAAGAAAAATTAAATTGAGTTACAACTCGCCCAGAAAAAAATAAATGTTTGTATTTAAAGTAATTCGTGTTGTAAAGACAAGCTTACTTAAAACTTCCTAAGTAAATGAAGACATTTAAAGTGAGTACAGTCGAACTGCCTTCTTACTCTGAAAATGCAGAAAAGTTAATCAATTTGCTTTACAGTTGAAGTTACTATTGAGTTTATCGGGTTTAATAGTTAACTAACTCTGTCTCATCTCACCCTTTAGACACTTAATTTTTTCTGTTTTTATAAGAATTTAACTTTTTTTTTTAAAGTTACTTAGTTACATCAAATAACAATGACTTGTATGGAGCATTGAACTGTCATATTATATAGGACCCTACATGTTTTACTTATTTAATCTTTGTCTCATTGGTGTTTATATTTACTATACAAAGCATCAAATAATAGATGTAATGAAAAAAGCTATAATTTTCTGTAGTTTTCGTCGGAAAAGCTATAAAGCATTTCTAACGTAAATTACGTCCAAGATAACAGTAAAGAACGAGTTTCATAACCCTTCTACTGACATTTAGCAATCCGGCCTGTAGTAAAGCCTTAGCCACATTCACGTCGAGCATCGAGCGGGAATTATGCTTACAAAATTGCATTAGCTAGCACTGTCCCTAAAATGTCACACATTTTGGAAAGAGTGAAAGATAAACATTTATGCGGTACCAGTTATAACAAGAAAATTAAACAACTTACAATCTAAATTGCTTAATAGCCACCACTCGTTACTGAAAAGGTTTCCAGCCCAGCATAATGGCATATAATATTCAGCATATTTTACGCAGCGACGCATCCACTTCTATGTGACCTGCCATGTGTTAATTGTCGTATGAAAGTGAAACTAGCAGCACTTTGGCCGACAGCGCTTATAATTTCCGTTGAAGTACAGTACGACCACGCTTCAAATGAACGTGGCCAAAAAAGGAACTAACGCCGCCAACTTAAAATTTGACATTGATTTGACAGTACTCATTATACTGGAGAGCCCCCGTCCATGTTTAATGTCGCACTGGAAACAAACATCATCAGCGCCATGTCTACTGCATGTATAGTTTGTTTTGTAATGTCTAAGCCTAGCTAAGCTGCAGGTTCTTTAAGTGATCGAATCGTAGACTATGATCGTTCTAGCTAGTCCTTATAGCAAAGGCTGTAGATTGAAAAATTTGTAAAAACAAATCGGTTTAGACAGACTGACCTCTAGTCTGATTTTACTACGTACCTGTTGGTACACATAGCAATACAACTTAAACTTTTCTTTGTACATCAATTTATATTATAGTCCGACTAACGCTCGGCACCTAACTTGAGTGTGAAGAGGCCTTTAGCAATCCGGCTTGCAGTAACATCCCAGCACTTTATACTTAGAATTTGCATTCAAGGATCCAAGGCTTCTAAGAAACTCTTAAGTTATGTGACAAGTTGGAATTTATCTTCGTAAATGGCACTTAAATTTAACTTGAAGCGAAAAGACGCGAAAAACGTTTAATACGCAGGGCTTGGAAACTTAGCATGTTTAAAATCGTTTGCATTGTAAGTGTTTGTTCTAAGTTCTAACTCTGTTCAAGACGATTTGATATTAACAAACTGCATAAATTGCACGGAATATGCTTTGGTTACCCATCATTGTTTTAACTTATTTAGTAAATCGTATGCAACATCAGCTGAAAAACAAATAATTTTTGACAGGATTTAAATAAGTATCTCTCATCATGATCATGACAGAAAATTACATGAAGTAACTATTTTAATTAAGTCGTGCGTGTGCTAAACGAATCGACATCAATACTGACAGTCTTAAAACGCGAACCATATACGACCGTTACTTTGGCTAATGTTTGGCCACAATTCGGACAATCAAATCAAGAGTGATTAGGTCGTTAAACGCGAACACACACGCAACTCACCCATAAATAAGCTTTTGGGCCTTATAGTCCAGGGGGCGGCTGCATAATAGACGCCATAAACTAAACACAGACAGAACACATAACTATACTTATATATATTTTTCCGCCCCGCGGCTTAAAGAGAATTCCCGTGGGAATGAGATATTTTCCTGCGGTAAAAAGTAGCCTATGTCCGTCTCCAGGTTGCCATCTATCGTCCTGCCAAATTTCATCAAGATTGGTTCAGCCGTTTAGGCGTGAAAGAGCAACAAACAAACAGGGTTACTTTCGCATTTATAATATTAGTATGGATTATACCTAAGTAACCGTGCAGTTACAGCAGGGGTCACTGGTCAGTATTGTTTTAAGATATGTATTGATTTAACCTATTCTATTACTAAACTAAACCTACTTAAACTGCTTGAACATCGACTGTATTTTCGCTCTGATGTTAGAATTTTAAGCCGTCTCGTTTGTAATCGTGGTTTGTCTGGACAACTGTATACTTACTAGTATCCGGAAGTAAAACTTCGATAAATATCCTCTACATGGATCGATTTAGGTACAAATTTTTATCAGTTCAATTCAATTAATTAATTTAATTAGGTTGATGGCATTCGCGGAATCTTTTTATGGTTTGTTGTTTCATTCGAGTAGTTTTACTGAAGTTTTTTGTTTGAGTTTTGTAAAGTTTAAAAAATTATTTTGCCGGACTCTAGACTATTATATTGTAAGTATTCGCGTGGGCTTCGTAATTAGAAGGAAACCTTGAAAATTTAATATTACGTCGTTTATGGTCAGGTGTGGTATTTAATTTAATATTGCATAAACTGATCTACACCGAAATATCGTAAAGTTTATCACGCAGTCTCTGGACAGCGCACACAAAAACTACACTTTTGCAAAGTTTGGATTCCTCAAAAAGAAAGGACTTAAAATATAACTGTCTGTGAAAATGACCTAATAAAACCTTTTATAATAACGCATTTTTAGGCAGCAAATTTTACTTTTCCTAAACTAATTAATAACAACTGTTACCTTTAAAATTCCACAAAAACTGTGGAATGCTAACTATCTTGTGTAATATCATGTAACCAGTGTTAATTGCATTTAGATACAAAAAACGTCCGTATTCCGTCTCTCATTCTTATCATCAACAATCGACAGTTTTCTCATGAAGAGCGTGCGAATCGACCCCTTCGTTCATTCATTCACTCGTTCTTTGTTACGTCATTTGGGTTTCGTAAAAAGCGAAATGTCATAATCTCATTCTGATTGATGGGCGTAGTGCCGTACCTACAAATCTGTAGTGTGCTGTACTGTACTGTTAGATTTGTTTTGTTTTATTAAGGACACGGGAAATACCTCATCTTAGCATAAGTTAGTATATGTATTAGTATAAGTTTTATCATGTATTTAATTACATAAATAAATAGCAAGTACTACCTGCTCGGAGATTTCCTAGATATGTCCAAAAAATGGCAATATAATAAAAATTAAGTACCTATTCATTATGAAACCGATAATCGAACCTCATTGCGATTTCTATCTACATTTTAAAAATTTTACATTTCTTTTTATTTTATCTATTATCTATTCTATTTTATACCTAGTTAAAACTGACAGCAACTTAATAATGAGAAAATGTAATATTAGTTTCTAACTGCCTGAAACATTGCCTGAAATTATTTATTGCTCGTAGACTTAATTTATACGGACGACGAACCTAAAGTATAAATTCCGATGAGTAAATTTAGCCGAAGGAAAACGTTTAATTTGGATCTCCTAAATAACCAGGTCACTGCCTTGTTATCCGAAAATGGAATTTGAACACTAACGCCCGCTGAATCGCAGAATTATTATAATCGTAGTTATCTCGTTATCTCTAGAACTTTCCACAGACTCCTTAAAACCAAAATTCAAAATGGATTCCGATCTCCTGACGGGTTCTCGCTCTCCTCGCCGAATTTCCCTGGAATCAATAGATAAAGTCTAGTTTTAGCTTCCTATCAAACTTTCCGTAGACTTTCAGAACCTATTTTATGTTGTTTGTTTTAAACAAATCACGCACAAAATAGGTTCCGACTGACGGGTTTTCGCTCTCCTCGCCGATTTTCGCTGGCCCATGGGGTGAACAGACAAAAAGCCTAGCTTTAGTTTTCTATCAAACATTCCGTACAGTGCCACCGGGAAATCTGTTCAGCTGAGAGCGTCGCCACTATTATAGATTTGGTGGTACTGTAGCTTTTTTCAAACCGCGCACAAAATTCAAAATGGCCGATTTTCCCTGGCCCCAGTAGACGAATCAATTGATTAGGCCCGCACGACGCACGTCACCGAGACCCGAGATCCGATCGATCACGATTATCCGCAGATCCCAGAGATGCCACTGTTATATTTATTATTATTCTTTACGCATTAAATAGCAATTTTCTTTGGAAATGTATTGTTCTCATGGGAAAACGGAAAACCACGGGTGATCTGTCATTTTTGGGTCAAGCTACGCGCTATACCAAAGAGTCCTCAGTTTCTTCTTCTCTTCATATCGAAACACCTTAAATGCTAAATCGGTCCCCAATTTTTGACTCAATAAACAAAATGGAAAAACTTCGATACTACTTACAAAGTACCTACAAAGAGGTGGGCTCATAAACTTCGAGGTCCTATCACGTTACCTCTCTACGTGTCTTTGCAACTCGGATCGTAATTTGGAGCTGAGACACACTTCTTTAATTAAGCACAACTTTCACATTGTTGTTAGGTCTTTGTTTTCTTTGCCGTGACGTCAAAAGGAAGCTAAATATTCTCAAGTACCTAATAAGTATTATTTTTGGGTTGGATTATTATTTTAACGTAGTAAATAAAGGATGTACTACCTAAATTGATCAAATTATATAATATTAATATAACGTTGTTGTTGATAAGTTGATGAAATATCCACCAACTTTTCTTCATTTGTCTTAAATAATGTGTCATGCTAAAACTTAAATAGTTCGTTGTGTCACTTGTCTATGGTTTGGCGGAAATAGCTTAAAATCTTATAAATTATGCCGTCGACGCTCTGCCTACCCTGCAAGTATATCCGTGATTTCATGTATGCTTCGACCTAACAGCGGTATATTGTGGCTTGTATTTATGCGACAGTTCAGTGAAACATCGAAAGCGCGTTTTAGGTTTGTCAAGCGATTGAGATTAATGGATTCACCCGTAATTGGGATTCATAATTGAAATTCATTGGTTGTTGTGGATTCATTTCTCTGGCTGGCGTTCTGTTAAAGTTTATTAAAAAGATTTGTTCATTTGGGAAATTGATATGAATATGGCGATTATTTTCAAAAATGTCTTGCCTCACAGTGCTAAAATAAATTCAGGCCCTGCTTGAGGTGAATTTATTATTTCTTTCTTTCATATTATAAAAAAAAATATAACAAGAATAAATTAATTTAAACGTAGTAATGTTGTAGAGTAAATTTAAATTTGCTAGTGTAATAAAAATGCCTGGCCCTGTTAATTTTTCATTAAGTGAGTGTAATTTTCCTATCACCCAATCAAATTACTTCTTCGACCGATTTTTATTGATTTTTGATGTTTTTGTTCTGATACTTAACTCATGCAGTTCTTTATTCTTAGCGGTATTTTATGATTATAATTAGCTACGACGAAATCATTAGTCAAACTGACCAATTTCTGATTTCACATCCGGTCCCATGTTTTAAAAAACAGGTAAGCCTGACCACGAATATCACCAAATCGTCCAACACAGAGAAGACGCAACCGTAACACCCGGATTTCTATCGAACCGCCATATTTTTTTCGTGACCGCGACGAATTAGAGACAATCGCGCACAAAAAAAACGATTGCCTCTCTAATAGAGTTTTTCGACTCTCGCAGATAGATTGGTGACGGATTGCAACAGGACAGGATAGAGAGATGTGTGCAGTGCAGCTGCTGCATATATAAGTGTTTTTTTTTAAATAGAAATTTTGGCTTGGACTTTATTTACTTGTAGTTTAATTAATGTTGCCATTTTGTTGTATTTATGTTGATAGATACTTCTTTAGGTATAGCATTCCTCACATGCTGGTGGCTGTAAATTAGCATGTGTTCTTGCCTGCCGAAGCAAGACCAGCAAAAAGTGGAAAGCGATCATCATTACACGCGTCTTTAGCAAATTACCAGCCGTTAAGAGTTACGAGCGCGTCTCAGCATGCTGCATGCATCATACTGCATGCTTAATACATGCTAGTGATATATGGCGCCTTTGATTTGAACGTGCCGCCGAGTCGCGATGTTTTTATGGAACCGAATTCAAAAGCAAATCAAATGTCTTTGGGTGGGATGGGATCTACCTCCTAGTGATCCGCCCCGGGCAACGGGCCGCCTGGCTCGCTACCACCCTCTCACCGGAGTCCGGCGCCAAACAGCTTGCTGTGTTCCGTCGGTGCGTGAGAGTGCTAGTGCCATAACAGACATCTTCTGGGTTAGCTCACTCCATCGTCGACTCTGTCAAGAGCAAACCAATTTCAATTTTAAAAAAAATGACACCGGGCTAATGGGGAGAAATTACTAGTCATAAACACCTAAGTCATAACTTTAATACTTAGTAAACTGGCCAGCATTAAATAATCATCTCTTCAGACTGACAGCGTATTTGAGTTTGTCGCCATTTTAGTAAAAAACCAGTTTCGACCTTTGTAGGTACTCCCAATAATATTCCCTGGCCTTACATTTATAAATACAGCATCCACCCACATACAGGAGCAGATACTCAATTATATAATTACTAAAAATTGTTTCCATGCTGGACTGGGAGTGATAGAAAAACGTATAATGTGCCATCTGCGTCTTCTCCCGGGCATGGTGTGAAAGCCAAGGGATTCGAGAGTTGTGTGTTGTGATATAATGGGCTGACAACCCGTCACTATAGCAATATACAGATGTATCTGAAAAAACCCTCATTAAGTAGTTGTCAGACGTGGCGTGGCGGAACGAGTTGTTTAGGTCGTTGACGCTCCATCTACCCCATTAGAGACAAGGCATGATTGTATCTATGTATCGTCCACATACAGAAGCTATTCAATTATCGATTAACTAATAAATAGCTCGGAAAGCGAACGAAATTCCTGACCAATTGGAATTGCTGGCTGTCTTGTTAGTCGGTTGATTCCGACATGACCTAACTAACCAATGGCTTAGCAAATTTAACGGTTTGTTAGTCGGCTATTTACATTTGTTATTCGTGATTCACCGAAATAATTCCAAGTGAAAGTTTTTTTTTTTTTTTTAGCTAATAGGCCTCTAATTATGCATTGCTTATCAGCCTTTTGTCTTAGTCGCAATGCACCGAAACCATCATCTTTCTCCACTGATTCCACAGTATGTCCGGCAAGGGAAGCAGCTGAAACATTCTATATTTTTTTATCCCTTTTAGTCCAGATTTGTTGTTTCATGGATGACTTTTAGCTGCACTTGACCTTAAAATAAGGTTAACTTGTGAACTTGGATTTTCATTCAAAGTAGATAAACCGATTGACAAATTAAATTACACTAATCAGACTGAAAAGGCTTTGCCAAAAATCGGATTTCTAATATCATACAGAGTAGACAATAAATTCGCTGACCTACATTGGGTTGATATTTATATAGAAATTGGTCTTATATTGATATCTACGGCGAAAATTTTATGAACTTAAGTGGTAATCGACTTCTAATAAAATATTTGCAACATCGAAATAAATAAAACATGGTGGACTGGAAATTTAGGCGATGGGCTGACAACCTGTCACCACTGAGTAGGTAATGTCTGACAGTATTAGCGATACACATTTCAATCAAAAATGACCATAATTATGGCCCTCAATATTTGTCAAACTTGGCGAAAACGCCTAGGCGTTTCACGCTCTGCCATCCCCATTAGGAATGAATGCGTGACTTGCCATCCTTTTACTGCGGGGTAGGTACACTGCATTGTACCTCCTGGCCTTGTGAACTACGCCCATTGGTAGAACCAGTATGTCTTGCATGTATTATGATGTCATCGTAGTGATGTCATTGCATAGCCACTTATTTAAATATCGAATATTTCTCTTGTTAGTCACGGATGCAGAGGATGGTAGAGATGCCAACCTTGAACTCAATTTAAAATTAATATCAAAATCGCTTCTCTACATATATAAACATGAAAGTAAGAAATTTAAAAATCACCACGAGCAGGACTTGAACCTGCGACCTTTGGTTGGATTACCGCGCCATACTCATACTCAACTCTGCTCAACTGAGCTATCTCTACAAAAATATTCATCATATTGGCATGTTTAGTTATTTTATGGTTAGGTTAGGTAAAATACAATACATTGAAATCCTAGTTTCTATGTACCCGTACCGTACATATAGGATTTTACCTACGATTTTACAGTATGCCCGGGAAAACAAGCAGTCCGTTCTATTTTTTTTTTTGCTCCCTGTTGCAGCATGGAAGCAATATTTACTATTTACTAAGCTACATAAATTATGAAGATAAACAGCTCTTTATTCAGCTAGAGCTTCCTCCCTTCAAACCAAACCTTATAACTATTAGTTTAAAGTTGTTAATTACACAAGCAGCTAAATACAACCAACGTCTTTAGAAGCTGCAATCATAGACCTATTGTCTGTAGACTGGGCTTTTATACCTAATAGAAGATTTTTCACGTCTGCTAGCTGAAGCTTCAGGCGTAGGAATTCTTTATCTATCTACTTTCATTATTTTATTATGAAATAAACGTTAAAATGAAAAAATAAATGTTAAATTGAAAATAGTGGATCCTGCTAATGCTAAGATCCTACACAACAACAAAAATAATTAATTACGGCTGGAGCTGGAGTTATAGGGCTCTATCGGCCTAATACCTACACTACAGCCGCGTCAATAAATAATAGATCTTTGATTTTATACAAGTTTTCTAGACACGGCCATAACGTCTAACCGCCCTTATTAACAAGGTAAACTAGACTTCCTTCCTCCCGCTTCTGGTTATAACTTCACTACACCTAAGTATTTCACGTCAGGCAGTTAATTTTAACCATGGGTGTGCGTTGCGTACATTTTATCTCACGATTACCGCTTGGCCATGTAACCACCAACCCTAAATGAACCTAACTCAAAATTAAACTAAATATAAGACGCAATCACTTAAACTAATGTTTTACTATGTATTGTACATGTTAGTTGGATTTCCATAAAGTACTGTTCTGGTTTGGCCAATGATCATCTAGTGATTACCTACGTTGTGATATAGTAACCTAAGTCCTTTTCGCTAACAGAGATATTCCGTCCTAACTGAATTTACCTAGATTAAAATATTTAAAACGCCAACGAATAAGTACACATTAGAAGTCTATTAAATAGAATTAGACCTAATGGATTTAAAGTTCAACTTAGAAAGATTAGATACTATGGAACTTAAGAAAATAGAACAATAACTTCAGAAGAATGTAATTTTATTAGTCAGGTCTTGTCGGTTATAGTTCAAACAAACATTTTTGTTTTGTGGCAAGGGTGGATTCCCAACGACTCCCCGAATCTAGGTGATTTAATATCTTATAAATCATCTACCTGTTTCCACTATTACTAGAAAGGTTATATTATAATTGTCCTTTCTTCCAACAACTCTGTGTTGAAGTAATTTGTACCGGTGAAAACAACCACCAGTCATCCTCGACTCCATACTGGTCAGACGTCCTCCACAAACCTTATCACCATGCTTCCTATCACTCTACATTTATATTCTAAGAGCCTGTACAACAATGCAAATCCAAAGCTACAAGAGGGCTTTTATAAATATATACTTAGATACGTAACAATAGGAGAGAAATTATAATATCTTGTTTGTTTGAGTCATCAAATAAACAAAAGGCTCTGTGCAACACATGATTCTAACATAACAGCCAAGCGGTGTAAGGTATCTTTTTTTAGAATTTACATTTATAATCTACTGAATTTACTGAACTTCAAGCTTTAAGGTCTTCATTTTGTCTGTCGGTCAACCTACCTACACTATGGAGTAAGTATCTTATCTCTTAAGATATTAATGTGTCTGTCGGTCAACCTACCTACACTATGGAGTAAGTATCTTATCTCTTAAGATATTAATGCATTCTACATTATATGATAGTCTCTTTATCTTAAAGACTCAGCTTGTTCTTAAGCTGTAGCAAAACTCTTATGCTTTACTTATACTCCATTTACTAAAATTGAATCATTACTATTTCTCTTTTGAAATGACTTTCTTTAACTTGATAGAATTTACTCTTTAAATTATAACTTTATATTTGATTGTTGAAAAATATAGTTACTGAATCTACTAAGTACTTTTATGTTATTCTCCTTATGTAAGAAAGTAGGTATCTATTCTTTTAAGATAATAATGTATCTACATTATTATGTCCAAATCTGAAGGACTCAGTTATATCTATAACTGTAACAACTTATACCTTTTGCTCGACATAAACCAGTCTAGTTTGAACTTTTTACTTTGTATTTGATGGAAAATAAGTATCTTTATTTCAATGATGTCTTTATCAAAGTTTTGACGAGTATATAGCTGTCCAATCCTCTATCATGAAACAGACTACATAATGTGCTGCTCTAGCTCACACATGAACTTAATAAAATCATCATTATCTACTTAATGCAAGTCGACTCTTTACACTTGATAAGTTGAAGCAAAACAATACTCTGAATAAGCTCAAACTTTACCAATCCATCTCAAGTTATAATGATAATTGAACAGTTAGCAATCTATGATTTCTTTTGGTTAAACTTAAACCTGTGGTTAAACTAATGAATTTACCTGCCCTAAACATAATGACTTTAACCTAACTTTTCCTAACATAACTTGTGACTAACTATCAGCTACTGTGATGGGTACTAAGAAGTTAACCTTCTTTATTTAATTTCGTGGTGAGTAATGTGAGTATCAGATTCCAACCTAGCAAGGCGGAACTGATCCTAATTCTGAAGATATGTACCAGCTGGCATGACTGGGTTTCGTGTACGATTTCCTTCGGCCTTCCTAAGAATTTTCCACCTGCCCAGGGTTCAGATGGCGCAGAAAATTCAAGGTGAGTTATGTAAGGGACAGTCAAATATTCACTAATAAGCAGAATGGGTTCGCTAAGGCATGGTCAGCCAAAATACGGTGAGCTTGGTGATAAGACTCCCCAATTCCAGGCTTACTAGGTAATACTTGTCCGGGCGCATCGAATTCACTTTCGTGAATGAGTGCACTGCACCAAATACACTCCATAAGACAACTAGCAATGGATTCCGTTTCTAAGAAGTGGGTACGAAGATCCGAAATCCATTTTTCACTCCCTAACCAACCTTGTAAGTGTACGTCTCAAACTCCCCTATTCGACTTGTAAACGAATAACAAACACGACACAAATACGACCTATTCTTAGCAGCCCTTCATTACAAAAAACCCCAGCCTACACCATTTATAATTTACACAAATTAGCGTCCCGTAACGCAAACAAATCAAAAGCAATACAAAGAACACCAAAATATTAGAAATTATCTATTATTTAACACAAAACAAAACAAAACAACCCCTGAAGTTAAAATAAAACAAGGAAACTACTTGATGTTTGAGACGCTTCACACACGTGTTACCTCCAGGTCAGTAAGTATCCAAAGAATCCCCATTTTGGAAAATGGCCCCTATTTATGCTTTCTCAAGGCGTCTGATTTTAACAGTTTATCCCGTTTAACCCGCGTAAGCCGCGTAAGCAGCGTAAGCAGCGTAAGCAGCGTAAGCAGGCTAAACCGGTTATGCTTTGCTTTCATTGCGCGAGTTAGCTTGCGAGTCAGCTCGCCTTGCTGTTCCCTACATTTGTATGGACAACGCTTACGAGTGACCGCGCGCGTGCGAGTAGAAGAGCTACATACAGCCGTGTAAACAAGGCTTTGAGCATCTTTGAGTATTTACTCTACTACTAGTGCCATCTAAATGATTTATGTTGAACTACTTCTAGTACAGGCCCTCTAAGTGAAACCAAATCAATTCCCGGTTCAATACCCTTCCTTCGAGTATTTACCCAACTTCTAGCGCCATCTAATAGATTTATGCTAAACCACTTCTAGTACAGGCCCTCTAAGCGAAACCAAATCAATTCCCGGTTCAATACCCTTCCTTCGATTAGTTCTATTATATTTTTCATAGACGGCTCTTGAAGCATTTACCTTTCGATTGAATAACTTGATAGCTTTTTGTTCTGCGAAATTAACTATGACCTAACGGTCAGTTACAATCGCCTCCCAAAATCATACGCAGCGAGGAAATTTTCAATTTAACATTTATTTTTTCATTTTAACGTTTATTTCATAATAAAATAATGAAAGTAGATAGATAAAGAATTCCTACGCCTGAAGCTTCAGCTAGCAGACGTGAAAAATCTTCTATTAGGTATAAAAGCCCAGTCTACAGACAATAGGTCTATGATTGCAGCTTCTAAAGACGTTGGTTGTATTTAGCTGCTTGTGTAATTAACAACTTTAAACTAATAGTTATAAGGTTTGGTTTGAAGGGAGGAAGCTCTAGCTGAATAAAGAGCTGTTTATCTTCATAATTTATGTAGCTTAGTAAATAGTAAATATTGCTTCCATGCTGCAACAGGGAGCAAAAAAAAAAATAGAACGGACTGCTTGTTTTCCCGGGCATACTGTAAAATCGTAGGTAAAATCCTATATGTACGGTACGGGTACATAGAAACTAGGATTTCAATGTATTGTATTTTACCTAACCTAACCATAAAATAACTAAACATGCCAATATGATGAATATTTTTGTAGAGATAGCTCAGTTGAGCAGAGTTGAGTATGAGTATGGCGCGGTAATCCAACCAAAGGTCGCAGGTTCAAGTCCTGCTCGTGGTGATTTTTAAATTTCTTACTTTCATGTTTATATATGTAGAGAAGCGATTTTGATATTAATTTTAAATTGAGTTCAAGGTTGGCATCTCTACCATCCTCTGCATCCGTGACTAACAAGAGAAATATTCGATATTTAAATAAGTGGCTATGCAATGACATCACTACGATGACATCATAATACATGCAAGACATACTGGTTCTACCAATGGGCGTAGTTCACAAGGCCAGGAGGTACAATGCAGTGTACCTACCCCGCAGTAAAAGGATGGCAAGTCACGCATTCATTCCTAATGGGGATGGCAGAGCGTGAAACGCCTAGGCGTTTTCGCCAAGTTTGACAAATATTGAGGGCCATAATTATGGTCATTTTTGATTGAAATGTGTATCGCTAATACTGTCAGACATTACCTACTCAGTGGTGACAGGTTGTCAGCCCATCGCCTAAATTTCCAGTCCACCATGTTTTATTTATTTCGATGTTGCAAATATTTTATTAGAAGTCGATTACCACTTAAGTTCATAAAATTTTCGCCGTAGATATCAATATAAGACCAATTTCTATATAAATATCAACCCAATGTAGGTCAGCGAATTTATTGTCTACTCTGTATGATATTAGAAATCCGATTTTTGGCAAAGCCTTTTCAGTCTGATTAGTGTAATTTAATTTGTCAATCGGTTTATCTACTTTGAATGAAAATCCAAGTTCACAAGTTAACCTTATTTTAAGGTCAAGTGCAGCTAAAAGTCATCCATGAAACAACAAATCTGGACTAAAAGGGATAAAAAAATATAGAATGTTTCAGCTGCTTCCCTTGCCGGACATACTGTGGAATCAGTGGAGAAAGATGATGGTTTCGGTGCATTGCGACTAAGACAAAAGGCTGATAAGCAATGCATAATTAGAGGCCTGTACTAGAAGTGGTTTAGCATAAATCTATTAGATGGCGCTAGAAGTTGGGTAAATACTCGAAGGAAGGGTATTGAACCGGGAATTGATTTGGTTTCACTTAGAGGGCCTGTACTAGAAGTAGTTCAACATAAATCATTTAGATGGCACTAGTAGTAGAGTAAATACTCAAAGATGCTCAAAGCCTTGTTTACACGGCTGTATGTAGCTCTTCTACTCGCACGCGCGCGGTCACTCGTAAGCGTTGTCCATACAAATGTAGGGAACAGCAAGGCGAGCTGACTCGCAAGCTAACTCGCGCAATGAAAGCAAAGCATAACCGGTTTAGCCTGCTTACGCTGCTTACGCTGCTTACGCTGCTTACGCGGCTTACGCGGGTTAAACGGGATAAACTGTTAAAATCAGACGCCTTGAGAAAGCATAAATAGGGGCCATTTTCCAAAATGGGGATTCTTTGGATACTTACTGACCTGGAGGTAACACGTGTGTGAAGCGTCTCAAACATCAAGTAGTTTCCTTGTTTTATTTTAACTTCAGGGGTTGTTTTGTTTTGTTTTGTGTTAAATAATAGATAATTTCTAATATTTTGGTGTTCTTTGTATTGCTTTTGATTTGTTTGCGTTACGGGACGCTAATTTGTGTAAATTATAAATGGTGTAGGCTGGGGTTTTTTGTAATGAAGGGCTGCTAAGAATAGGTCGTATTTGTGTCGTGTTTGTTATTCGTTTACAAGTCGAATAGGGGAGTTTGAGACGTACACTTACAAGGTTGGTTAGGGAGTGAAAAATGGATTTCGGATCTTCGTACCCACTTCTTAGAAACGGAATCCATTGCTAGTTGTCTTATGGAGTGTATTTGGTGCAGTGCACTCATTCACGAAAGTGAATTCGATGCGCCCGGACAAGTATTACCTAGTAAGCCTGGAATTGGGAGTCTTATCACCAAGCTCACCGTATTTTGGCTGACCATGCCTTAGCGAACCCATTCTGCTTATTAGTGAATATTTGACTGTCCCTTACATAACTCACCTTGAATTTTCTGCGCCATCTGAACCCTGGGCAGGTGGAAAATTCTTAGGAAGGCCGAAGGAAATCGTACACGAAACCCAGTCATGCCAGCTGGTACATATCTTCAGAATTAGGATCAGTTCCGCCTTGCTAGGTTGGAATCTGATACTCACATTACTCACCACGAAATTAAATAAAGAAGGTTAACTTCTTAGTACCCATCACAGTAGCTGATAGTTAGTCACAAGTTATGTTAGGAAAAGTTAGGTTAAAGTCATTATGTTTAGGGCAGGTAAATTCATTAGTTTAACCACAGGTTTAAGTTTAACCAAAAGAAATCATAGATTGCTAACTGTTCAATTATCATTATAACTTGAGATGGATTGGTAAAGTTTGAGCTTATTCAGAGTATTGTTTTGCTTCAACTTATCAAGTGTAAAGAGTCGACTTGCATTAAGTAGATAATGATGATTTTATTAAGTTCATGTGTGAGCTAGAGCAGCACATTATGTAGTCTGTTTCATGATAGAGGATTGGACAGCTATATACTCGTCAAAACTTTGATAAAGACATCATTGAAATAAAGATACTTATTTTCCATCAAATACAAAGTAAAAAGTTCAAACTAGACTGGTTTATGTCGAGCAAAAGGTATAAGTTGTTACAGTTATAGATATAACTGAGTCCTTCAGATTTGGACATAATAATGTAGATACATTATTATCTTAAAAGAATAGATACCTACTTTCTTACATAAGGAGAATAACATAAAAGTACTTAGTAGATTCAGTAACTATATTTTTCAACAATCAAATATAAAGTTATAATTTAAAGAGTAAATTCTATCAAGTTAAAGAAAGTCATTTCAAAAGAGAAATAGTAATGATTCAATTTTAGTAAATGGAGTATAAGTAAAGCATAAGAGTTTTGCTACAGCTTAAGAACAAGCTGAGTCTTTAAGATAAAGAGACTATCATATAATGTAGAATGCATTAATATCTTAAGAGATAAGATACTTACTCCATAGTGTAGGTAGGTTGACCGACAGACACATTAATATCTTAAGAGATAAGATACTTACTCCATAGTGTAGGTAGGTTGACCGACAGACAAAATGAAGACCTTAAAGCTTGAAGTTCAGTAAATTCAGTAGATTATAAATGTAAATTCTAAAAAAAGATACCTTACACCGCTTGGCTGTTATGTTAGAATCATGTGTTGCACAGAGCCTTTTGTTTATTTGATGACTCAAACAAACAAGATATTATAATTTCTCTCCTATTGTTACGTATCTAAGTATATATTTATAAAAGCCCTCTTGTAGCTTTGGATTTGCATTGTTGTACAGGCTCTTAGAATATAAATGTAGAGTGATAGGAAGCATGGTGATAAGGTTTGTGGAGGACGTCTGACCAGTATGGAGTCGAGGATGACTGGTGGTTGTTTTCACCGGTACAAATTACTTCAACACAGAGTTGTTGGAAGAAAGGACAATTATAATATAACCTTTCTAGTAATAGTGGAAACAGGTAGATGATTTATAAGATATTAAATCACCTAGATTCGGGGAGTCGTTGGGAATCCACCCTTGCCACAAAACAAAAATGTTTGTTTGAACTATAACCGACAAGACCTGACTAATAAAATTACATTCTTCTGAAGTTATTGTTCTATTTTCTTAAGTTCCATAGTATCTAATCTTTCTAAGTTGAACTTTAAATCCATTAGGTCTAATTCTATTTAATAGACTTCTAATGTGTACTTATTCGTTGGCGTTTTAAATATTTTAATCTAGGTAAATTCAGTTAGGACGGAATATCTCTGTTAGCGAAAAGGACTTAGGTTACTATATCACAACGTAGGTAATCACTAGATGATCATTGGCCAAACCAGAACAGTACTTTATGGAAATCCAACTAACATGTACAATACATAGTAAAACATTAGTTTAAGTGATTGCGTCTTATATTTAGTTTAATTTTGAGTTAGGTTCATTTAGGGTTGGTGGTTACATGGCCAAGCGGTAATCGTGAGATAAAATGTACGCAACGCACACCCATGGTTAAAATTAACTGCCTGACGTGAAATACTTAGGTGTAGTGAAGTTATAACCAGAAGCGGGAGGAAGGAAGTCTAGTTTACCTTGTTAATAAGGGCGGTTAGACGTTATGGCCGTGTCTAGAAAACTTGTATAAAATCAAAGATCTATTATTTATTGACGCGGCTGTAGTGTAGGTATTAGGCCGATAGAGCCCTATAACTCCAGCTCCAGCCGTAATTAATTATTTTTGTTGTTGTGTAGGATCTTAGCATTAGCAGGATCCACTATTTTCAATTTAACATTTATTTTTTCATTTTAACGTTTATTTCATAATAAAATAATGAAAGTAGATAGATAAAGAATTCCTACGCCTGAAGCTTCAGCTAGCAGACGTGAAAAATCTTCTATTAGGTATAAAAG
>JARACY010005243.1:0-22713 GCA_029255725.1 Scrobipalpa atriplicella | reverse complement strand
ACCATTGTCTAAGTTTTAGTAATATCCTTAGGATTTTCGCGAAAATTCCAATAATCAAATCATCCTACGATATATTATGAAACATTATCTGGTTGCAGTACAACTTCTATTTCCTGAACGAGCCGTCCACTCACGTGTTCAAACGCACCTTCGTGGACATTCACAAGAAGGGGTGCGAGTTTATGAACGAGCCCATATTCGGACAAGCTGTCTTCAGAGCTTTACAAGTCGCAAAACCGAACTCCACTTGCCCTTTCGCGCCAGTAAGTAGTTATATACATAAATATATAGGTAAGTAAGTACATAGAGTTAGATCAAAGATAAATACAGCGACCGAGCAAGTCGGCTTAACGTGCTCTACTATTGTCCCCCTCCCGAGAGAATAGAACCCATGACGCAGACCACAAGACCAGGAACGCAGTTGAGTTTCGCAACGCGCTGGGCCCTTAAATTTTAAATTTAACATGTTTGACATGAAAATAAAAATTTGCATTTGTCCTTGTTTCTAGGGCGAATACAATCTCCAGAACCTGACAATGAACGCGTCTCCAGTCCTGGGTATGGGGTTCCCATACCAGCGGGGCCGGATCCTGCTCAACCTGACGCTGACCAAGCAACCACACGTCACAATCGCGCAGGGCTACGTCGACTTCCAGGTCAAGCAGATGAAGACCAAGCCAAAATAAACGACGACAGACAAATTAAGCATTTAACTTTTTATGGTTAGAATAAATGAAAAGATTTTTTTTTTCTGAGTATGAATGAACCTACGAAACTGAAAAACTTTTCCTAAGAAAAATTGTAACATGAAAAAATGTGCCTAAGACGGTGGGAATCGTCTTGTATGGACATTCGCCACTGGTACCTAGGCCTCAATACAAAAAGATTCTAGCAAAATGATCTGCTCTCGTGGCGTCAATCGGTCTACATCTACAAGAGTTAAAGGGGAACATAGCCGGCAAATGGTCGTTTTTGAGAGCTACAGAAATAAATTGAAAAATCCAAAAAAATATACATCTGAGGAATTCGTTTTTGGTCAACAATTGCAACATTTAAAAATATTGTAGTTCTTCCTTCCCTCGAATCACTTAGCTTGATTTTACAAATGCTCGGGAGAAGATGCAGCTAGCACATTCTATGTTTTTCTATCGCTCTCAGTCTAGCATGGAAGTAGAAGCCTGTATTTTATTTAATAAGGCTTTTTATATTTTTTCGAAGCGATGATAAGACATACCGATTATGTTTTCTGTATCAAGAGCACAGTACATCACAAAAAATATAATGCAAGTTGTCTGTTTAGCGTCAAGGGATGTCAATCACAATCTACTGAGTGAAGTCTATCGTAAATCAAGATCAGCGATATAAAGTGACCCGAATGACGTGATTACTCCCACAGATCGACTCCTGCGCCGGTTGGTCTACTGATGCCAGTGGTCCTCAACATTTCTACCTATGATTGGATTTTAGGCTTAAACGACACATTACTGAGATATTTTAAACCAAGGATATCGGAATTTTGAAAAATCAATACCGAAATGAAATAAACTCAGTAACGTGACGTTTTAAGCAAAAGTCAGAAAGTATATGGATAGTTCGTGGCATATAAACTAGAATGACACAGACCGACCTTAAATTAATTTTTGATTGGAAAAAATTTCTGAAACCAGCCAGCCAGCCAGTAGTATTAAATAACCAAATTCTATCAGTTTGCGGGAGGCTCTCAAGTTTATAGGTCCCTTACAGCCTTACTCCCCGTATCAAGAAGGTAAATTAAATTTTGCCGCCCAACATGTTGAGAATCGCTGGCCGGCGCTATAAAACGGCTGTTACTGGCAGACATGGCCGCCACACAGCGCATCCTAAATTTAAACCGAATGAATGAACTCTCGCCGGATAGAAATAGTTCTTAATCATCTATTAGGTCGTAGCTTCTTTTATTTGTTGTAGGATTAGTTTAACTTTTACTCTAAAAAAATATATTTTAGGTAGCAAACTTTACCAATCCCATTTATAAAATACTCGGCTACTCACTTGTGGGTTTGACGGAGGCATTAACCTCGACGTTTCGACCATATACGATGACCATCATCAGGAGCTCAGATATGAGATGATTCGAGGGTTTCAGTGTAGGTATTGCAATTTAGACAACGGGCTGACAACCCGTCACTATAGCAATATACACTGTAATAATCCTTGAAACGTGTCAGACGTGGCGGAACGACCTTTGTTTAGGTCGCTTTGCTCTGCCTACCCCATTAGGGATAAAGGCGTGATTATATGTATGTAAGTAGGTATCTTCAGTGTATGTTTAATACCACACAGTGCGTTGATCTAACTAAATATACCGCACCCTAGTATGAATGAACTTGTAACGTTAATCCCGAGTAGTATAGAAATATTGGTTGGCGGCAACATGCCAGAAATTCCATTTAAAAGTGGTTTTTTATTTTTATTCTGTCCCAGATTATTTTTGTTTTGTCTGAATTATTTTAGGCGTAGACATAGACAGACAAGGCTAATGGCAAATACCGATTTATTTGTTATCACAATGTTATCGGATTGGATAGAGTTTAGACCTTCTACGCAAGTCAGTGTGTGTCAGTGTTTATATTTAGGGACATGGCCTACGCCCTACTAGGTATATAAATTCTGTGGCCATGGCTCTTATAAAAGAGGACCTTATACCTATCATATAACTGTTTCCGTATATATATTACGCACAATCCCCGAAATCGCTTATTGGCCGGAAAAAAGGGACATTCGAGGGTTGTGCACGCCCGGTTAGAACATTCTATGATTTCTATCGTTCCAAGTCCAGCATGAAAGAATTCCGTAAGCCCAATCACAGAAATAAATTAAACCAATAAAGAACCGCATAAACACCGGATTTAATTATCCATGGTTCGTCCGGAGCACAGACTGCACATATATCTTGGTTATTTTATTCCTGTTTCAGACAACTCACAATTCCGAGAAGGGAGGATATCGCAGTTCACACTCTGCGGAGCGCAATAGCCGGAACAACGGTTATAGCAGGCGCAACGGTATTGCCGGACGCAGGGACGGAGTTAGGATAGGGCGGCTATATGTAGCTGGCTAAGGCCAGGCGAAATTAAGGGCCACTCTGATAGTGTTGTAACTTTTTATCACACGGCCTTGTCTTGAATCATCACCAAAAATAAAGCTTTAGTTTACCATTTGATTGGACGGAGTTAGGACTAGCCGACCCCACGCATATTGTGCTGTAAGAGAGATTGAGAAAAATACCTCTAGAATATTCCAACTGCTTCACTTCCCAGGAACATGGACGTATTTAGAATAAGGCGATTAGTTGGCCGGGTGAAATTTAGGAACCACTCAGCGATATTAGATGTAGGTACCATCTATCAAAGGGCCATGATTCCGCGCCAAAAATAAAACTTTAACAGGACTTGTTGGTTAGGAAAATTTTAGGTCTAAGATCTGTTTATAGTAGCAAAAGTTTTGTGCATTGTCGACTAATGCCGAGTCGGGAAAGCGTGAAAGCGATGTCTCTACACAACACCACACGGTTGTTAATATTGTGGCCTTCCAAAGCGCCCCAACTAGATTCGTCTCTGGTCGGAACGACAACGGCCCCTCTGATTCGTTTTCAGCGAGCCGACGCCTTTTTCTCAGATACGAGGACTTTGAACTTGAAATAATGAAGATTTCTTTGTGAGGATGACGTGTAAGGATTCGTTGTTCTTGGGTTTTATTATACTAAAGGGATTTATATGAAAACACTGAGATTGTACACAAAAATAAGCATTTTTATTCAAAGAAGCAGGCTATTTTCTGTTTATTAAGTATCTATTGTCCTTGTAGGAAGAACACACATAAAATCACACCAGTACCCTACCTAACGGGGTAAGCAGAGCGTCAAAACCCAACCCATTAATAAAACACCATTAAAGGTGTTCGTTTTAGCTCATCTCTCTACCTACAAATCTGTCAATAAGTACCTACCGTGCTATAATAAGTATAAGGCAGTTATTATAGTGTAAACAAACAAACTTTACTGTATTTATTTACTGTTTATAATAAACGTATGTGTTAACTTATTTACGGGCAACAGGTGTTATTTGGTTATATGAAATAAAATTAAAAATACAAATTCTTTTACAAAACCTTTACGGATTTTGCATTTTTCTAATACGAGCGAAATAAAACCTCCTTTCGTTACTACTAACGCCATCTACGGGAGGGCTAAAGAACTAGTTAGTATGCAGCCGTGGTGGTGGCTTTGCGGACTGCAGACCACCCTACAGGCTTTATAAAGTTACCACTTTCATCCGCTTGGGGCAGATGAGGCGCTGTATTTCGAAATTAAGGCTCGTATTTATAAAGCGATCTCAAGATTGAGAGCAATATTGAGTGCGGATTTGACAGGTAATTTTGTACTGGAATGACATTTCTGATACGAACTCAAACTCGCTGTCATCTTGAGAGCTGATTATAAATACGGGCCTTAGGCTCGTATTTATAAAGCGATCTCAAGATTGAGAGCAATATTGAGTGCGGATTTGACAGGTTATTTTGTACTGGAATGACATTTCTGATACGAACTCAAAGTCGCTGTCACTCTTGAGAGCTGATTATGAATACGGGCCTAAGACTCAAGGTCACTGAGTCAAAGTGAGTCAACTTTTTTGCTAATATTGCAACTCGACCAGTGATTTTAACTCGTCAATATATTTATTTTTGCAAAAGCAAAGCAAAGGATTGATGTGCCGCCGTACCGCCTACTGCTGTAAAAGGTTCCGTTTTGTGATCCGGTTACATCCGGTTAGCGGATATTAAGTAGTGATAGTGATGTGATGATGACATGAACATGACTTAGCTCAGTGGCCGGGTGAATTTTATTTCATAACGAGCTTCATGATTTGAAAACTTCATAACGTGGTGCACTTATCCAGCTGTTCTCGAGAATATTGTAAAGCTAGTTACGGGTCTAGATCGAAATGTGTACCTATCACTACCCTCGAATCCCTGTTGTTGACTTCTACAGCATACCTGGAAGGAAAGACAGCTGGAATATTCTGTTTTTTCATCGCTCCCAGTCCAGCATGTAAGCATCATCATTTTAATCAAATGCCGACTCAAATATATCTCAGGAAGGTCGACTTATTTAATTAATTTTAAGCATCATCAAAGCTTAGTCTCTTTTCTAAAGGACAAACAAAACAAAACAAATTGTGGCAAACAAATAAATTAGATTAAAAACATAAACAAACAACATAACAAGCTTAACTAGCAACGCAAATAAGGAAGGGTAGATTTGAGAGAAAGTGTCTAATGTCTATACGGGGTGTAAGGGACAGCGTACCAGAAACTGATAGGGGTTGCTCAGTCAACGAAACTGAACAACTTTCACCAGGAATTTTTTTCATGAAATGTTTTTTTTCCATACAAATTGTCTGATCGAGGTGGTTATTTTGTATGGGAAAATCAAATCACCGTCCGGCTCTCCATTACACACCCCGCCCGTATAACCAGAAAGCTTGATGTGATGATCTTATTTAACACTAAAGCAGTCTTGTTTACCTTGACAAGGTCACATACTTAAGTTAATGGATTTTCGATTGAAATTATGTTGAATGATGATGAGACAAGATGACACATTATCTACTAGGTATTAGAACTGATAATTCAGATGGACTAGCACATGTTATGCACAATTTAACACCTGTTAAGCACCAAATACTGGACCTAGAACCCGAGGCTTATACTGACAGACCATAGAGGAAGTTAAAGTTACACCGGGACACGACACGACGCGGCGCGAACAATTATAGAACTTTATTTATTTTACTGTGCAAAAGAATAAACATTTCAACATTGCATTTCAATGTCAAAATTCGTAAATTTTTCGCGGCGGCGTCGCCTTGCTGCGTGCGGTTGTTTCGTCTAAGCGTGCGGTGCAGCCTGTTGCTTTTTGGTAGGCTTGGTACAACGAGATGAATCTTCAAGCTGCTTTTGAGAACTGACCCTAACGCTAATTGAACACATTCTCACGACTATAGCACACAGATTACTTATGAGCAGTCTGTAGAAACACCATAGTAAATTTTTTTGTGATGTTTTGTATGAAAATGATTCCATTATTGGTACAGGATAGGAACCAACTCTTGAAAAAATGTAATCCCGATTTTAGTATGGAAGTGCCGCCTCTTACACTTAGTGATTTTATATCCTCTTTGCCTTATGAGCGCGGCGGGCGCCCAGATAGTTTTTGTCCACGATACAAGTCACCGATCGCCTTGACAAGGTCACATCACAACGAGCGCAACCGGTTTTGATCTTCCTTTCATTCATTCACAGTTTAGAGCGATAAAAAATCTGTGTGAAGATTTTTAATAGTATTTAACGGTATGTGTTTTTTTGTTGATTGATAATTGTAGAGTTTTTTTTTAGTTATTTACGCAAATATTCCTGCATCATATCTGAAACGCGGGTGTTGATCTACAATACAAGTACGTTATCGAGTGTATTGTGCCACCGGGATGTTGTTATACAACGTGTAACAGAAAGGGTATATGCATCGAGAAATGTGTGAATCTACCTATGAAACTGAACAACTTTCCCTAAGGAACATAGGTCAAAAAACGAAAAAACAAAATTGACCTTCCATATAAAATACATCAGCTGATAGCGCATTTAGTATGGGAACTCAAGTTTTTTTTTTTATATTTCGACCTATGTTCCGTAGGGAAAGTTGTTCAGTTTCATGGTTAGATTCACACATTTCACGATGCATATACCCTTTATGTTACACGTTGTATAATTACACAGATATAATTATGCTGTTCATCTGTCAGCGGCGCAACTATACTCAGCTGTCTTTACTTCATTCCTGTCAGTGTAACCCCATGGTGTAACCAAGTCCATGGTGTAACCATAGCGAAATTTTAGTTCCAAATATCGCCACATGACCAGATAAGTCGCTGGCACTGTAATCATATGTCAAATAATAGACAACACGACAATGTGACTTTGGCTTATCTGCTTATTAGCTGGAATCGAGCTTACATTGAACCACTATGGCATAAAAGACAACTTATAAGTAGGTTGTACTTATCGCACAACGATACTTAAATAAAGTTTAATATGTTGTTCATAACTCTGCTCTGGGCCAATGTGCACAAATCATAAACATTTTGTCAAGCTACGTGTTAAACTCAACCAACACCTATAACACCATGTTTGACGAGGGCCTAAAACCTAAAAGCCTAAAACTGCGGTAGGTCACACTGGGTTTTTGCGGTCCCGTCACAGCTGGTGTTAGCAGCAAATTGGTTTATCGCTTGTAACTCCACAGCATTTTGTGAAGTTGTAAAACTCTAATTCAGAAGGGACTATATTAAAAAAATTATCACCTCTTTGACAAAGTTGGATGCACGTAAAAGCTGATATATTATTTTGCGTAGATATTATTTTGTTCTTGACTGATCTAGTCTAGATCGAAGGTAACCATAAAACAGAACATACGACAGTGGTGGAGCTTCTACCTATACAAAGGTTGTTCCGGAATGTCTGACAAGTTTTGAGGGGTAATTTAGAACTGGATATTGCTGTAGCTGAAGTGACAGGTTGTCAGCCCATCGCCTAAATTACAATACTGTAACCTTCGAATCCCTTTTGCTGACTTCTACAGCATGCCCGGGAAGAGGAACAGCCGGTACATTTTATGTTTTCTATAGCTCTCAGTCCAGCTTGGAAGCATGTCCAGCAGTACGCGCGATTAATTCTATCATTTAGGCAAAATCGGAAATTAGTATTCACACGTGTTTGTTGACGGAATTCACAAAAATTACTTTGAATTATAATTAGTAAAGTTTTTAGACATGCCTGTAATGATGAATAAATATTTTTTTTGAAAAAAAAAATAAAATAAAAAAATCACAGCTGCAGTTTATAGCTTGTACCACAACAAGTTTGGTGGCTGGTTGTAACGAAGCGGCTAGGCTCTACCAACGGTTCTGTAATATTTAAAGGAGGCCTGTCGGCGCGTCCGGGTTTATTCCCGCACCCGCACCCAGGAGTCCCGAACGAACCGAGACTTGGTGGTTAGTTGCTGGGAAGTACCGTGGTTATTGGGTTTAGTAGGGTGCTTATTGCCTTAATTAGATACAAATAATGGACTACTCCTTATCGTGAACCCTGATGTCAGAGTTTCTAAACCACCTAATAGGCATCTAACATGGTTCTACCGGGACCGGCGGCTTGACGTGCCCTCCGAAGCACGAAATCTTGCAAATAATGGGCTAACAAATTATATTATCAATGAAAAAGTCAAACTTTCCATGCAAAATGTCTCGAGCCGCTAGCACCAGTTGTTAAGGAGAGCTGAGGTTTTTTTTTTTCATATGTTAAACTATGGTCTTTGGGGAAAGTTGTTCAATTTCATGGGTAGGTTGAAGTTCGGTCAGCTATTTTTTTTACATCCAGTATGTCTTTATAAAAAACCAGGCGTCAAGGCGCATTTACAGAAGACTACAAATAGAAGAGTCCTTTGCCACTTGGCGCCATACTGAAATAGACAGGTCAATACTTCCGCTTGTCTGGTTCTGGTCTGGAGAGTGTTCATGTAGGCCTAGTTACATTTAACAGAATTACGTACTTTTTGATTTCATTGCTTCTACATTTGGAAGCTGTAAATCTATTCTTTTGAAGTGAAACTTCTTAAGGCGCGTTGAGAGTAAAATTTCAAGGTCGGATGACGACAATACGTCAGGCCGGGAAACGGAATTCGAAATGTCAAAAATGTCAAAGAAGTTTCACTTCAACACGTGTGCTCGGCACACACTCTTTTTTTCTATTTTTTAACGAACTAAATAAAAATAAACATCGATTAAAGCTAAAGATTAAACTAAACCAGCAGTTTCATAATATGGCGGCCGCAAAGACTAATAAGAAAAGTCGTCTACTCTGACCATAATAATGACTCTCACACCAAATATTTTTCAATTGAAAAATTCCATCTTGCTCATTAAATCACTTAATTAATTTCTGTCACACGAGGTTCAATCTCAATAACATATTTTGACCCCCGATATAGCTAAAGCCTGTGGAAATTGGCAGGAAAACAGGCACGCCGTGATTACGCTCCGTTTTATAAAATGGCTGATTGATGAGCTTGTGGCGCCCTCTGTCAATAACAATCTTTGTGAGCCGCCATTGAATAGCAATGAGTATGCTAAAAATATACTTCAAGCAGCTTAAAAGTGAGACAGAAAGGTGTTCCTACAACTTATCCCAAAGTTGAGAGGCTCAAATATAAAAAGTACCTATACGATTTTCACATTATGATAATGATCGATTCATGTTTACATAGTAAGGTATCTTGGGCCAAGTTTTAAATGAATGTGACGAGAAAATGATTAACGCCGCCGTCTTGAGATTTGACATTGATTTGACAGTTCTCCTTATACTGCAGCGCCCCCGCCTAAGTACATTGAGCACCGCGTCGTTGTACAGGTTGGTTATAATCTCTGAAAAATTGCAAAATGATTTAACCAGTCGACGACTTTTCTTTCCATATATATTAACAATTCTCATATCAGAAAAATCTTGTAAATTCCCTGATTGATGCCAGCAATAATGGCGCACTATATCAATAATGATCTGTGGCGACGGTTACTGAATCTTGATTCGATTTTCAAATATTGCCTCCATTAATAATACCGTTTATTGTAAGCGTGTAGAAGGTAGGCACTAAATCTCGGCATAGAATGGCTAAGAAAATGGATACCCGAAGATTTGTCAATCCATTCAATCTCATTGAAGATTTAGGTTTTTAATTTGGTGCTATAGGTTCCAATTTTGATATTACATCTACAGAAGAAAGTATTTGCTTAAAAGTTTATTTCACAATTTAATTAATGTTTATTTTGCTCTTAGAAGGAATACTACCCGATATTTATAAGTTGAACCTTCTATAATATGTTTCAAAGCAAATGCAACGTATCATAAAGTTTCCTAAGCTCCCATAACCGTCTATAAAAGTCGGAGCGAACGCTATTTATGTATGCGCCATATGCATTTTAACGTCTACTATACTATTAAAATATCTAATATAAAATTGTTTTATGGTTATAGTTTGATAAGACAAATTACTAATAATTACAGATCAATCTACGCTTTTACAGTTTTTGTTGCAAAAGGGCCGCTAACTTTGTGATCACCCCACTCTTTTACTGGTTTACGGCTCCAGGCAGCTTGAAATCTGTATGCATTCTATCATTGAAAAAAGTTACATAATGTATTTTATCCTTACTCTATCTGATGATGACATTCAAATCAAGGTCCAAGTAGGTTTGCCATAATATAATACAAAGACCGGAATTTTTAACCAATGGTTAATTTTTAACCTCATCTGCACTGAAAAAACTGATAATGATAGATGACGTGAATTCAGCTTAAAACATGATGAATTCACGTAAAGTAGGGAGCATACTGACATCACCAAAAATAAGGATGATAATACTGTTGCTGATGATAACGGCATTTAAGAGGACATATCATCATGGATTTAGTGGGATGAGTATGCATTACTTAATTATGTTCCTACTGTTTATGTTCCATTTCCTCATATCTCGTAGTATGTACCCGAGGTACCTATTATTTTTCCTACAATTTTGTGATGACGTGCTCACGTCTCCATTGATGTCCTACCAAACTATTAATATTTCCTCTTATTTTGGGTTATGACCTATTATTTTTCCTACTATTTCGTGACGACGTCATCACATCTCCTGTGGTATCATACCAAATATTATTATTTCCTCTTATTTTGGGTTATGACCTATTATTTTTCTTACTATTTCGTGACGACGTCATCACATCTCCGGTGGTGTCATACCAAATATTATTATTTCCTCTTATTTTGGGTTATGACCTATTATTTTATACGATTTGAAGGGAAACCAGAGTTACCGATGCCAACCGCTCCGGCTTACTTATGATAACGCCGTGAACACAACGATACCGCGTTTCAGATACTAACAGCGACATCTCTCGGATTATTTGTGCGTAATCAGAAGCTCGAGTATGGCCAAATATACATAATTCATCAACCTAATGACGTAGGAATTTAATTTATAAATAGCGCATCATCTAATTAGAGCGCACTGCGAGCTCAGAACTTTAAATTAGAATTCTGTTATGTTTTTATTGTAAGTATGAACACTATAAGCAACAAAATCTTTTTAAAATAAATTGTATATCTCTACATACATACATACATATACATATATTCACGCCTTTTTCCCTAATGGGGTAGGCAGAGCGTAATCGACCTAATCAAAGATCGTTCCGCCACGTTTGACAAGTTTTGAGATAGATCTGTATATTGCTATAGTGACAGGTTGTCAGCCCATCGCCTAAATTTGAATACTGAAACCCTCGAATCCCTTAGCTGATTTTTACAGCATGCCCGGCAGGAGATGCAGCTGGCACATTCTATGTTTTTCTATCACTTCCAGTCCAGCATGGAAGAGTCTCTATGATTATAATATTCTCATTTACCATCCCGCCTCAGGGAAGTTAAAAGAAATACTAATGTAGTAGGAAATCTCAGAAAGTTGATTAGTGTCATCGTAAATTTGTAGGAAGCATACAAAAGTTGATGAAGGTCCTCTTAAATATGACTTTCAGTAATCGTATTATAGTATTCTACCCTATTACCTACAATATGGTGACTTCAGTATATTTTAAGAGATACGTCTTCATATAAAATATGAAATCTGCATTAAATACGGTGACACTTTCATTGTATTTTATAAATATAATCTAAATTATGAGTATCATTCAAATTTGTAAGAAAGTGTTTTATTTACGATTACTGAGTGTTGTTGTATGAAGAAAATAATATTATTTTAAGTGACCAGTTTTTAAGGTGATAAGCATCATAATATTACCTTAATTACCCAAATAATTTGATTACATCTTACACGTTTTAAAAATGGCATGATATTGAGCTATTATCTCCTTTTCTTATGACAACGCACCTATTTTACACCGATATCACGATATTTTAAGATTACGCCAAAATGACATTTTTGTCAGTGTGGTGTGACCGAGCCTCAGTTTCAAACAAATTCATTATATTCATGGAACAATCTCGCTATTCCTTGATCAGATCACAAATTACCATACTCCATCATGCATAAACATACCCTGTTAACATCCCATTGCCCTCAAAAGCCTCCAACATTGTTGTTACCTGAAATAACAAGAATCAAAAATTAATAATGTTTGATAAATAGAAAGAAGGTTATTGAACCTCGTGGATACTCCAGAACAAAAACAGTTTCTTTTTTCTTGCTGGACTAACAGTCATGAAAATACATAGAATGTACCAGCTGTTTCTCCTCCGAGGCATACTGTAAAACCGATGATTAGCGGGTTTCAGTGTATTTTAGGCGAAGGGATGACAACCTGTTACTACAGAAATATAACTTGTCTTACGAGGCGGTACGACCTTTGTTTGGTTCGTTGACGATCTGCCTACCCTCTTTGGGACAAAGGCGTGATTGTAAGCCCATCTCACAGCCTAAAAATCTTACGTAACTACTCTTATTTTATCTGACTGCTTCCAAGCTGCTAGGTACAGCGCGAACAGGCACGCGCACTAGTGTGCGTGTTACCTACCTACCTAGTTACACACACAAGTATGGCAGTCATCGTGAGACAAAACATATCTAATATTGTACATCCGAAAGTAAAAAAAAATCTAAACATAAGCCAATAATAATAAAGCAGTCAATAAACACAGATATATTCTTGTCATCGACTCGATAGAAGAAGAAGAATAAACACAGATACTGCATTAATCCACCCCAAAATATGGCATTCCTTTTTACGCCCCTAAAACATCAGGCTGTTTTAACCTCGTAAAGAGCGAAATTGGCGCAGTACGTTCCGTTCCCGATATTATTCTAATATCATGTAAATAACGTTAGATAGGGACCGCATTCCGCGCGTTGCCGGGACACATTCCCGAAATGTACTCACTACATACGCTCCGTACATGAACAGAATAGCGAGATACATTCACGCCCGTATTCTTAACGAGGTAAGCAGAACGTCAATGTCACTTCACTCAGAAAACGTTGGCATGTATTTATTTGCTGAAAGATTCTGGCTTCAGTCGTGATGGGTGTTCTGCTCGCTGCTGTCAATTTTTTTTTTTCGTTTTTTGGGTAAATGTTTCTTTCGTTCGTGTGGGTTACGATAAGAGTCGATCTACACTGGTGTAAGAGTTTTTAAACCGCCCAATAGCACAACAGTATATTACATTACTCCATGGCACAACTAATAGGCTTCTGACCCTTCTGACATAGCTTATCGTAACGATCACTATCAAAAACAGCGACTGGTACTCTTCCAGACAATTGAGTGATTTAGCCTGCAATGTCCTAACCAAACCGAGGAAAATCTTTCAATGTGATAAATTAACAAATATCAACTTGTGTTCCCCCTTGGGAATCGAATCCAGAACCTCCGGATCTCCGAGCCCCGAGCCCATGGCTCAGACCACTAGACCACGGCCTGTCTACCTGACATCCATTGAGGCTGCACATCAAATTCCTCCTTAAACTGGCACTCGTCATTTCCTTTCATTACTTAGGCACGTAAAAACGCTATTTCACTTGTCGTTATTACAGAGCGGGAACGTCATCTAAAACGCATTACTGTGCTGGTTTAAGACCCGCTAAATATAGTAATTTTCGAGTAATGGTAATAGGCTCAGTATACAGAGATGTAATAGACAATCATGCCTATATTCTTCACGAGGTAGGCATAGTATCTACTGCAACGGCCGTGGTCATCTTGTCTGACTTTAGAGGGCCATTTTATTAGGATATAAGCTGTTGTACGGAGTGATGCGTTGTCAGTCCATCGCCTTCTATTCTACAGTTTACCCGGGAGAAGAATCTGATAGGTACATTTGATGTATTTTTATAGCGTTCCAGTTCCAGGGCGTGCATGAAATCATCACGGTTCATTCACTTTGCTACCCACTACATGATTCTGTATCTTGTACTTTAACATCCTGTATAAAATATCTATGAAGAGGTTCGTGGTAAGTGGGTTAATAAAAATTGTCATATCATGTGCTTTGTACTTTGGTTACTGGGTTTTATAGGAATAAATACCCAGGAACTATTGGAAAAAATATGCTATTTTAAAACTTTCTGTCGCCATAAATCAATAATAAAGAATCGAAAATACACACAAGTCACACAACCTGATGTAATTTAAATAAAGCGAACCACTCACATTCCCATGCAAGCAAATAGACCGTAAAGTTACGGTTCACCAGATTGTGGACTAGACTGAGCTGAATATCATCCATCATGGACAAATCATTTGAAGTTTATAGCCAAATAGAGACTTTCAGATGACAGAAAATAGTATTTTTATTCCCGATAGATGTCGCTTACTTTATTTCATCTCATCAAATCCATCCTCAGAATAAAAACTCCTTAAAGATTGCGCCGGTAGGGCAAAAGATTTTTGATAAACTGTATAATGGAGTACAAGTAAGGAGTTTTTATTCAGAGTAAAAAACAAACCACTTGAAAAAGTTCCATATCGTAACAAAGTTATTTTCACGTTGATATAATTTATGCGATTTCAGATGATGATTACAATAATTCTGCTAGTTGGGTGAGAGTAATATTATGCCTAGCAGCAAAAAAATACGACGAAAATAATGTTCTTTTAGATTTGACATTATGGTATGTCAAGTTGAGTCTAAAAAATACAAAGAGTTTATATTCTAAGGGAGCATTGTCTTTTTTTTTTAAAATGAAATAAGAGCAGAGCCATCTAATGTGAATTTTTGAACTAAAATTTTGTGCTGTCAAAAAGTCCCTAATTAAATTTTCGACGTTCTTGACAATGCAGTTCTTCCTATCTGTCGCCAAATAGCTGGGAGTGTGGGATGTAGGCCCTATATCAACTTGACACAGTTTATTTATACAGTTTCCGACAGATTATCACGTACACTCGTAAGTAATTATCTCACGGCATGCGTACGCGCAGCGCTAACTTTGAATAAAGAATGCGTCAGGTTCCGGCAAGGACGCCCACATAACGACACTTATCGGGAAAATTACCATGTTACTATACTTATGGTTGCAATGTTCCGAGAAGATGAATTAACTCAAGTTCTTCAAGATCTTCAAGTATTTTTACTAATCTAAAAACGCACGCTTGAATTTAAGGTCGAATTTTCGATGCGCGAGAAGTGTGTCATTTTGAGTCAAGTTAGTTGGCTCAAACTATATAATTGTAAAGGCAGATGAGTTTTCGCGTGGGAATGAAGTTATTTCGTGCGGTAAAGACTAGACAATGTCCATGGCCAGAATACAATCTAGTATCTTGCAAAATTTTATCAAAATCAGTGGGCTTAAAAAATTGCTTAGGGTTAGGTACGTCGTTATTGGCATTTCGCCAATGATTTTAATTTAATGTTAGCAACACATTGGGCGCTTTTCCACTAGACGGCAACGGCGACGGCACGGTACCGGCGTCGGCACGGTACCGGCGACGGAGATAATGTATGAAAATTAATGAAATTGTATATCACGGTTTTTCACTAACCATAAGTGGAAAGCTTGAAATATAATTTCATCAATTTTCATACATTATCTCCGTCGCCGGTACCGTGCCGTCGCCGTTGCCGGTGCCGTGCCGTCTAGTGGAAAAGCGCCCATTGCTAGGCTTAATATGTGAAACACCCTTTCACCTTGTTCAGTGTGAAACGCCCGCCCCCAGTCAATGATTAATTTGGCAAGACCACAACAGCCAAATATCGATCACTGCAATCACAAGGTCGCGACAAAAGCCTTTTTAAAAACTAACGACAAGACATACTGAAAACTGGCACAGAACAATTAAGCTTAAATTTTTCTTTATGGGTTTGCTCTTGACTCTAGTCTAGGTCAGGGGCGACAAAGACAGAGTCAACGATGGAGCGAGCTCACCTAGAAGATGCCCGTGTGTAATTTTGAAGACTTGAGGGTTGTATGCATTCGGAAACACAGACATTGAGTTACACTCTTCAGCTGAGATTTTGAAAGATGATGATGGATGATGAATTGAAGCTGGTTTAAAGCGTTGGTGAACGAAGAATAAGTTCTTGAATCTGCTAAATCGGTGTTGCCTAAGGCTTTATTTATTTATACATAGCACCACGCCAGTATTCGTTTCAGGTTAAGCAGAGCGAATTTTAAAGCATACCCGAGATATTAATTGATATAGAGAAGAGCATGGAAGGGAATCGCAGAATATGGATAATGATTGGTAATATTGTCATGGAGTAGCACACGAGTCCCATGTACTATACAAATAATCAATCGATTACAAAACTATTCAGTCACAAGGTCGAAACGAAACTTTTACTCCTATGCCAGTTTTGTAGCTGGTTAAAAATATTATAGAGCTTCCCCTGATAGGGGTGGCTCAGTCGAGACTGAACAACTTTTATTTTTTTTTAAATAGCCTATAGGTCGTCCCACTGCTGGGCAAAGGCGTCCCTTTTGTCTTTCCAGGCGTCTCTATTTGCAGCCTCTGAACAACTTACCCCAATAAATTCTTAATTCGGTAATATCCTAACCACGTGAAGTAACAGTATGTTGATGTTATGTCATGATTATGATGTGTGTTATGTTTGAACACAGACTATGGCCAACTAGTTTAGAATATAGGTTTGGAGTTGTGAATAAAGGAAAAAAAAACATCGCGTGGTTCATCTGAGGTCTGCTCGAAAAATACGGAATAGTTATTAATATACTTCAAAATCAAAACCCACTCAAAATCAGTATACAGAAAAATAATTTATCACTGAAAAGCGGGCATGGAGTGGGCGTTCATTAAGGTCGTGTTTACAAAGATATATTTTGTTAATATTACAATAACACATCCACACAACAGCCTACACAATTAAATCATAAACGAATAGGAATAAAACATTTGGAATCATTTGTAATGTCGGAGGCCAATATCTACTTCGGGTCGCTGAACCAGCGAAATTCAAAATGTCTCAATCCAGAATAGGGTGACCCTGGTCTGTTTAGAATTAGAACAATACCAGGTGGGGATAGCGTACCGCAAACTAATAGGAGTTGCTCAATCAATGCAACCATAAATGAATATAATGATGCAACTGAACACACAGACAAAATTTACCAGAAAATTCATTCAGGAAATGAAAAAAAAAAAAACTTTCCCATACAAATTGTATAGTAAGTTCACTTTTTTCATTTCTTATAAGAATTTTCTGGTGAGTTGTTGAGTTTCGTTGACTGAGCAACCCCTGCGTTACGCTGTCCCATACACCTGTCACAAACCAGTTTATTTTCATTTTCACAGTAAATACTGTGTGACCTTTAGCTACAGAAGATATGTTTTTTGTTATCGTTATGTTTTTCGACATGAGTATTTAAGCACTCTAGAAAGTTAATAGCGTCAGTTAGAATATGCTAAAAATGGTCTCACAAACGCCTGCTTAAATATAAGTTAGTGCCTTACTAATGTCTCAGAAACTAACTATTATGTGAGTTGAATGTGTCATTTTTAAATCAACGGGACATGTAGCTTTGGCTTGGTGAATTAAGTATTGGCATAATTCTGACATTTAAAATGAATTCCAGTCATTTTCTTAAATATATGACGGAGCACCCGGTCATCAGGGGTACTCTGAGCTGAGGGTAGGTGTTCTTCATAGTCGACGGAGCAATGCAAACCGGTTGATCAGGATGTCTCACGGTTTATACGACGATCTCACAATTAATCCGTCAAGGCCGACTCGTAGATACTTGGAACGCGGCACAATTGACATGGCGTGGGCATTGTCTGCTCCCTTTTAATTTCCAAAGTCACAAACCCAAAATCAACACAATCCTTTTCGGCAGCCATATTTTCTCTAGCCCTTCAATCGTACCAACATAACCATCATCAAATCCAAAGACATAGACTAAATACCATAGACAAGCGTACTCCCTCGTAAGTAATATCTCTGGTACGATATAGATGGCACCACAAGCCGTAATGCTAGTATTGCTATAGCACTTAATTTGTCAGCCACCCATGTCAAGCATGCCCAAGAACCATTCTTGGCGTTCCGTTATATTAGAAATGTGAGTTGGCGCATTAGGAGTTTCCATTCTGGGCTTCAGCCTTGATCAATCTCCGACACGGCCATTCTGACAGTTCACACGTCCTCGTGTGAAGCACCTGTGAACAAAATAATCTAGCCGCTATGGCTGTATTATAAAGAGGCAACCACTTGCCACCAAAATAAAAATTGAAATTGAACTACCCTAGGCAGTTCACACACTTACGTAGTTGTGCGATTCGCTTTACCGCTCGGCCAACCTGATCTTAAATCACGCTTACAGTGGGACCGAGATATTTGTTTAGCCAAATTCCACTCCAAACATCGCTACCAAAATGTATGGAGATTGAGCCAAATTACATCATGCGTTACAATCTTATCCTGGGAATCTACGTGTGGTCTTTCAACCTTCCTATATTACTGCAACAACAGTCTCAAGCAAAAACATCAAAAAAAAACCCTCCCTATATTACTGCAACAGCAGTCTCAAGGGAAACCAAACCCTCCCTATATTACCGCCACAGCAGTCTCAAGGGAAAACACCAAAACACCCTATATTACTGCTATAGCAGTCTCAAGGGAAAACACCCTATATTACTACTACAGCAGTCTCAAGGGAACCCTATATTACTGCTATAGCAGTCTCAAGGGTAAACACCCTATATTACTACTACAGCAGTCTCAAGGGAAAACACCAAAACACCCTATATTACTGCTATAGCAGTCTCAAGGGATAACACCCTATATTACTACTACAGCAGTCTCAAGGGAACCCTATATTACTGCTATAGCAGTCTCAAGGGTAAACACCCTATATTACTACTACAGCAGTCTCAAGGGACACAGCATCAAACCACCCTATATCTCAAGGGCAAACATCAACACACCCTATATCTCAAGGGCAAACATGAAACCAATTTATCACTAGCTCTCTTTCCTCGCAAGGCACATAAAAGCGATATGAGGATGGCTAATTACGTATTCTTGCTCCAGAAAGCTACTGACGTTACGAAGGCATTTGCCTAGCGTAACTAAAATCAATACTTACGTAAAGTTATTGTTTAGTCACAGATAAGGCAACTTCAAATTCTAATGTTTCTCATCAAATATTCCATCAAATAAATCATGTAGAGTCTCATGATACCTTCATCAATTCATCATCATCAATGTATAATCCAATCCAAGTCTCTAAGTGTCATCAGCTTTATATCCTCTCTCACTAGTCACGTGGCAATCTATTTTGTTAAGCGTGATCAAGCTGTAGTAATGTAACTAATGTACTTCATCCATTATAATGAATGAGATGATCATCAATGTATATTCTGCTTCTCCAACTGTCATCATCTTTACATCCTCGCAAAGATAGCCAATGCAGTTAAGCCCATATTGACTGCTCATTACACTGTAAAAATAAAGCATTAACAACAATTAACTTTAAATCTTCATCCATTGGATTAAACCACAGACAGAGAATAATAAAAATGTTTACAAACTGGGAATCGTAAGTCACTCATTTCTTGATTCATAAAGTAAGTTCCACTTCCATGGTTAATATGTTAGTGGTACCTATACCTAAGGGAAAATCTGTTAAGGGAAAATATGCAGCATAAAGACAGTAAAATAAGGAGTCAGAATTGGAATTAAGTTTTAACATACACCAATTATTGCACAAATTAAGTTTTAAAAACTTGAGTTGGATTTACTGCACCTTGATACACATTTAAAAATCTCAATATCAACACCATGATTCAGTAATAATAATCATTCTCCAACTATATTTGGTTATGGAGAATGCCCGCTGTATCTTGTAGACTCCTTTATCTGCATTGATGCAAGAGTGCAACCATGTAGGTATGAACACCGATCAGATCATTGTAAGTAATAGCCGTTGGTGTTTGGTTTTGAGTTTGTCACACTTAGTGCTTTACTGCAGTATTCTTTTTGAAGTTGAGCTCCGTTCTTGTTGGTGCACAGTGACTAGTCGGTCATGGCCAGTACTTTAAAATGCCCGTTCAGAATATCTTCATATCAAACAAGTTGACTGTCATGTTCCCTCTTCACCCTCTGTGTGCTATGAGTAGAAGACGTGTTCGTACCAATAAAGTTGTTGTCAGGTACACGGTACACTTAATGTCATGAAAAATAGCATGTCAAAGCACTTCACCACTTCGTACACAGTCAGACCTCTAAAATGTTTCAGTAAATGACAAGCAAGTATGAACAGAAACATGATTTTGTAGCATGTATAAAGAACACAAAAACTTGGAATTAATTCAACCAAAATCAGCTTTAACTTGCTTACAGTTGTTCATAGTACACGATAGGGCATAACGGGAGCGTAAAGGAGTATGTCAAATGCATAGTTAATTCCAATAATAAGCTAGATAAAACCTTGTAAACACAAACTTTGTTACGATAGTTTTAACTTACCAAAATGCGGGTTTCTTTGTAATAATTTTCACAAAATCTCACTGAATTGCATAGGAAAATATCACACACATTAATTAGCGTCATAACTAATTAATAATTTCACAAAATAACATTGAATTCTTATCAAAAAAACATCAAAACCGCATTTACAAAATTCAACTATTTTCGATCACTTTGAAATTTTTGACATTAGTAGTGATGTACCCGGAAGATCGATAAAGACACAGAATATCAGGGGTACGTTCAGAGTCGTCCAATCGGCGAAGATTTTTCCAGTTCAAAACTTATACTGCCCGTTCAGAGACATACCGGAATCGAAGCTTCATCCGACAGCGGCGAAGGTGGACTGTACCAATACTTCGCCGGCCGTCCAATGTGCCTGCGTGTGCATGTACAACGTTTATAATCAGTTGAAGGTTTCAATACGTTGCAAATTTTAACAGCTTCGCTCCACGGTGCAAGCTCAATGCGATCAGTTAGATTAAAATTAATTCTGTTTAAATTTCATACTGGTCGACTGAACGCAATTATTATCGATTCACATATCGATTGATCAAGTACAACACTAGAAAGAGAACGAATGGAATGTGATGAAAGTTTCTACTACTCAAGCGAGATGGCGCTGTTCGTCTCAGTGACGAGACGTACGTTTTATCCCGCCTTTCTACAGTAAAAAAACATGAATGAAAATTACGATGAAAGATGCACTTGTCGATTTTAGTAATTTTAGCACGAGAAATGCGACGTATACACACAGTATTTACAGATTCCAACCAGAAATTCTAGCTTAATACAAAGTAAACTTTACATAAAAGCAATGAAACCTTTGTCATAATGGAGTAATATAAACTCACCCGAAAATCGCGTCAATCCAAAAATAACAGAACGATCATACCTCAGGGTAAAAGTTCCTTGAAATTTACTCGTGTCACACCATGAACTAGCTGAAAACCAAACAGATGCTCCTCCAGGGCTCGTCCCTCCAAGCCACAGTCATCATTTCCGTGTATTAGCACCAATAAGTTTCCGATTTTGCCATTCATGTAGAGAATGCCATGTCGCGTCGTTGCCGTTTCTGCCAGCCTTTTCAGTGGGCCTTTGTGCGTTTATCCCACTTCTGATGACGGAGCACCCGGTCATCAGGGGTACTCTGAGCTGAGGGTAGGTGTTCTTCATAGTGGACGGAGCAATGCAAACCGGTTGATCAGGATGTCTCACGGTTTATACGACGATCTCACAATTAATCCGTCAAGGCCGACTCGTAGATACTTGGAACGCGGCACAATTGACATGGCGTGGGCATTGTCTGCTCCCTTTTAATTTCCAAAGTCACAAACCCAAAATCAACACAATCCTTTTCGGCAGCCATATTTTCTCTAGCCCTTCAATCGTACCAACATAACCATCATCAAATCCAAAGACATAGACTAAATACCATAGACAAGCGTACTCCCTCGTAAGTAATATCTCTGGTACGATTGAAGGGCTAGAGAAAATATGGCTGCCGAAAAGGATTGTGTTGATTTTGGGTTTGTGACTTTGGAAATTAAAAGGGAGCAGACAATGCCCACGCCATGTCAATTGTGCCGCGTTCCAAGTATCTACGAGTCGGCCTTGACGGATTAATTGTGAGATCGTCGTATAAACCGTGAGACATCCTGATCAACCGGTTTGCATTGCTCCGTCCACTATGAAGAACACCTACCCTCAGCTCAGAGTACCCCTGATGACCGGGTGCTCCGTCATCAGAAGTGGGATAAACGCACAAAGGCCCACTGAAAAGGCTGGCAGAAACGGCAACGACGCGACATGGCATTCTCTACATGAATGGCAAAATCGGAAACTTATTGGTGCTAATACACGGAAATGATGACTGTGGCTTGGAGGGACGAGCCCTGGAGGAGCATCTGTTTGGTTTTCAGCTAGTTCATGGTGTGACACGAGTAAATTTCAAGGAACTTTTACCCTGAGGTATGATCGTTCTGTTATTTTTGGATTGACGCGATTTTCGGGTGAGTTTATATTACTCCATTATGACAAAGGTTTCATTGCTTTTATGTAAAGTTTACTTTGTATTAAGCTAGAATTTCTGGTTGGAATCTGTAAATACTGTGTGTATACGTCGCATTTCTCGT
>JARACY010005242.1:0-22728 GCA_029255725.1 Scrobipalpa atriplicella | reverse complement strand
AGAGAGATGCCGTTAAAAAAAGAAATAAGAAAAAACCTAAAATTTACGAAATAAAAAAGACGCCTGTAAAAAATAACTGATCTCACATAGTCGTCGCATCTTAGCAACTATCTATCTACACGCAATCGATCCTAGCTAAGCAGTCTCAGCAATTTCCAAAATTATTGTAAAGATCAATTCCAGTATCAAATACTTAGCTATGCTTTAGTTTACGTATGAGTAACCATTATATTTGCAACTAATGTTACATTCTTTCCTTTATCACAGCTTATTATAAAATCTTAAACTCCTACGCGTACTAGTTCTCATACTGGTGCTGAAAATATATTTATTTTTCTGATTCTTTTGAAAATAAATTATAGTAACAAATGGTTAGAGGTATTCATAACAATTTGAGTACATAGTTAATTTGGGATAATTATAACCTATAAGAATAGCCGTACTAGCTTTTATTCGTGTATAAGCTGTAGATATTCGGAATAACACTTTTATGATCGTTACTCAGGCTCGTTACACGCATACACATGGGAATAAAAGTTTATAAGTAAATCAGCAGCCAGTAAAACTGTCGGTAATAAAACAAAATGCCGATATTTTTAAAAGAGAAGCCGTTACGTCACCGATGCTGAAATATTTCAGATGTTGCTCCAGATAACTGGTTTACCTCAATGCTCACAATATTTTTCACTGTGGCGTGGAATAAAATAAAACGAATAGATTATTGAATTGCTTATCGTTGGAGGCTTGGACGAAACAAGTTGGAGGACAATGCATTTGCTAAAAAAAAGAAAACATATATGTAGCTAATTTTGTATTGATAGCAGCTAGATTTTTGTTGCATGTAGGTAGAGTACTCTTGATACCAGCTCATTTCTTTTTTAAGTCAGTCGAGTCAGTCAGGAGTAGTCTGTTGCTGGAATATTACAAACAACTAAATTAAAACTATCGAATAACACTCTTACATAAAACAAACATGCATCTCGAGAAGATAGAACAAATGAAGACACAAAATTACCATAAAATCGTTATCTTAACAAATTAAATTTTACACACCTCTGCATTATTATATCAACATAATGTATCAAGGAACTTGCGTTTAAAGCAAGAAAATAGTCCCAAGGGATTTAAAGTTGTATGGAAATCCTTAATAGCCCAAGGGTTATTATGTGATTTGAATTTGGAATGTCATGTGAACTACTAAGAAAATAATTTTCAGAAAAAAAAAATATGGCTGTGTGTGTATTAAAACTGTGCCACACTCGCCTTCTGCGCCTCCCGGCGAGTGTAAAAAGGCTGTATGACTAGTTATCTGTATGTGCTCTTTGCTTTGTATAAAAAAAAGAAACTAAAAAAAGAAAACGCGGTTTGATTTTGCAAAAGTTTTTCTCTCATTGATAATTACTTCCATTTCGTAAATTGTCGAGTGAAATTAATATTTTGACTCCAGAAGACATTGTGACTAGTATTTTATCGTATTTTGTTATTTATGTTGAATATGTTAAATACGATCAATTCGTTTTTTGGAAAAATACGTAGGTAGTGGATTGTGAACGTGAAGTGTAGTTTAGTGAGTGTGAATTGACTTTCGGATCTGTTGCTTCTGGTATGTTTTCAATATTTATTTATGTATCAATCTTACATGATTAGGTATAATTCTGCCTTTATTATCTTACAGACGCCTGCCACCGTCTAAGTAATCTGTGCAGTAGGTGTGTAAAATATAGTATGCTCCTCGGGAATAAATGTGTCTTCGCCTTGGGCAGACTTGAATCCCTCGCTACATTCAGGATTCTTGTCATAATTCCCTCGCTTTCGCTCAGGAATTAAAGATTTAATTCCCTCGCTGCGCTCGGGAATTAATCCTAGAATCCTTCATTCCGCTCAGGATTCAATATGCTGCCCGTGACGTTAGACACTGCTTTATTCCCTCGTTGCCTAATATACTATTAATTCCATTTTGACAAGGTGACAAATACACTCCCAAGAGTTAAAATGTCGTCTTCAAAGCAAAAAACGTCGATACGAGTACATGTACAATTTGTAAACAACGAGCCATGGTTAGTTTAGTTTTAAACTAGTTGCGAAATGCGGTTGCTACGAATATGTGCGAGTACCATGCGAGTACTCATAAAGTTTAAATCCGCTCTTAATACTCGACTAGTGTAGTGATAATAATAGAAGTCTCGATTGTGCTGTAAATCTACGCAGATCTATTTTTAGCGATCATCCGTCATTCTCAGACCAGCCGTCATCCCAGATTATTGGAATTATACAATCTGTACAGTTGGCTTACTATAATTTAAGAATGATAAACTAAATAAGCCTTATTAATGATATTTTAAATAAATGATGATCCACATCCACACATCATGGATAAGAAAGCAAGACGTACCTATAATTGATTTAGTTTCAACTTGGTCCATTGCTACGAAGGCCCGGTGCTGGACATGAACCTATAAGATTTTTGACTATTGATTGCAGGTGGGTTGGAGAGCGTAATAAGTATGAACAAAGATTTTATATGTACAGGAAACGCTGTCTTTTTTTCTGGATTTATCCATTATCAACTTTTACAACCAAGCAAAAATTTAAAGTGTGCTTTTTGAAGTGTATTTTGCAGATTCAAAAATTCCCGCTGCAAATTCCAGGCTAGGCACTTGCTTTCTTTATCCATGATGTGTGGATGTGGATCATCATTTATTTAAAATATCATTAATAAGGCTTATTTAGTTTATCATTCTTAAATTATAGTAAGCCAACTGTACAGATTGTATAATTCCAATAATCTGGGGATGACGGCTGGTCTGAGAATGACGGATGATCGCTAAAAATAGATCTGCGTAGATTTACAGCACAATCGAGACTTCTATTATTATCACTACACTAGTCGAGTATTAGAGCGGATTTAAACTTTATGAGTACTCGCATGGTACTCGCACAATATTCGTAGCAACCCGCATTTCGCAACTAGTTTAAAACTAAACTAACCATGGCTCGTTGTTTACAAATTGTACATGTACTCGTATCGACGTTTTTGCTTTGAAGACGACATTTTAACTCTTGGGAGTGTATTTGTCACCTTGTCAAAATGGAATTAATAGTATATTAGGCAACGAGGGAATAAAGCAGTGTCTAACGTCACGGGCAGCATATTGAATCCTGAGCGGAATGAAGGATTCTAGGATTAATTCCCGAGCGCAGCGAGGGAATTAAATCTTTAATTCCTGAGCGAAGCGAGGGAATTATGACAAGAATCCTGAATGTAGCGAGGGATTCAAGTCTGCCCAAGGCGAAGACACATTTATTCCGAGGAGCATACTATATTTTACACACCTACTGCACAGATTACTTAGACGGTGGCAGGCGTCTGTAAGATAATAAAGCTCAGAAATATACCTAATCATGTAATATTGATACATAAATAAATATTGAAAACATACCAGAAGCAACAGATCCGAAAAGTCAATTCACACTCACTAAACTACACTTCACGTTCACAATCCACTACCTACGTATTTTTCCAAAAAACGAATTGATCGTATTTAACATATTCAACATAAATAACAAAATACGATAAAATACTAGTCACAATGTCTTCTGGAGTCAAAATATTAATTTCACTCGACAATTTACGAAATGGAAGTAATAATCAATGAGAGAAAAACTTTTGCAAAATCAAACCGCGTTTTCTTTTTTTTAGTTTCTTTTTTTTATACAAAGCAAAGAGCACATACAGATAACTAGTCATACAGCCTTTTTACACTCGCCGGGAGGCGCAGAAGGCGAGTGTGGCAACAGTTTTAATACACACACAGCCATATTTTTTTTTTCTGAAAATTATTTTCTTAGTAGTTCACATGACATTCCAAATTCAAATCACATAATAACCCTTGGGCTATTAAGGATTTCCATACAACTTTAAATCCCTTGGGACTATTTTCTTGCTTTAAACGCAAGTTCCTTGATACATTATGTTGATATAATAATGCAGAGGTGTGTAAAATTTAATTTGTTAAGATAACGATTTTATGGTAATTTTGTGTCTTCATTTGTTCTATCTTCTCGAGATGCATGTTTGTTTTGATGTAAGAGTGTTATTCGATAGTTTTAATTTAGTTGTTTGTAATATTCCAGCAACAGACTACTCCTGACTGACTCGACTGACTTAAAAAAGAAATGAGCTGGTATCAAGAGTACTCTACCTACATGCAACAAAAATCTAGCTGCTATCAATACAAAATTAGCTACATATATGTTTTCTTTTTTTTTAGCAAATGCATTGTCCTCCAACTTGTTTCGTCCAAGCCTCCAACGATAAGCAATTCAATAATCTATTCGTTTTATTTTATTCCACGCCACAGTGAAAAATATTGTGAGCATTGAGTAAACCAGTTATCTGGAGCAACATCTGAAATATTTCAGCATCGGTGACGTAACGGCTTCTCTTTTAAAAATATCGGCATTTTGTTTTATTACCGACAGTTTTACTGGCTGCTGATTTACTTATAAACTTTTATTCCCATGTGTATGCGTGTAACGAGCCTGAGTAACGATCATAAAAGTGTTATTCCGAATATCTACAGCTTATACACGAATAAAAGCTAGGTACGGCTATTCTTATAGGTTATAATTATCCCAAATTAACTATGTACTCAAATTGTTATGAATACCTCTAACCATTTGTTACTATAATTTATTTTCAAAAGAATCAGAAAAATAAATATTATTTTCAGCACCAGTATGAGTAACTAGTACGCGTAGGAGTTAAGATTTTATAATAAGCTGTGATAAAGGAAAGAATGTAACATTAGTTGCAAATATAATGGTTACTCATACGTAAACTAAAGCATAGCTAAGTATTTGATACTGGAATTGATCTTTACAATAATTTTGGAAATTGCTGAGACTGCTTAGCTAGGATCGATTGCGTGTAGATAGATAGTTGCTAAGATGCGACGACTATGTGAGATCAGTTATTTTTTACAGGCGTTCTTTTTTATTTCGTAAATTTAGGTTTTTTCTTATTTCTTTTTACGGCGTATTACTTATTAGTACCATGGAGTAATATAATATACTAACGTACAATTAAACGAAAAGCAAGTACATACAATATAATCAGCTAGTTTTGTTTACTACAGTGTGATGACGTCAGTCACGTAGGCGTGGTTAACGTAACATCTCGATCGAATTAATCTACGTTCTACATCTTGTTTATTGTCATTTGAATTAATACTGTTATTTCTCAACGATTATTGATATCAAAACGACCATGCAGTATCTAATTAGCATATATTATTGCTATGCTCAGGGGAAGATTATAATTAATTCTATAACCTATGTTATGTTATGTATACCCTGGCAACGAACTAAAAAGAAAGGCTTATAGGAATTCCATAAGTCCTTCTCTTTTTCTTTTTCTGTCTTTCTCTCTTCAGATGTTTTAGTCAGTGGTCATCACAGGTGGTCATGTTGTAGGTACTGTCTCTCTAAAGTGACACTCCTCCTTCTGGTATAGGTATCTACAGTTACTACTCTACTTTGTGTGTTAAAAAAAAGTATTGATGTAACGAAAACAGTCTTTTTTATTTCCACGGAAAAAATAATTCAAAAGTAACCGAAATACTTTGAAGAAGTGATAACCATAACTACTTGGTATCGCGTGAATCACGCGCGCTTTCACCACTGGAAGTTTAGAGGGTTATTCTGTATTCTGAATTCTGAAACGAGAACGGGAACGACGGCACACCAACGCTTACGTTTCTCGAGATACTGTAAACGTGTCGTCGACAGCGATCCGGATTATGCGAGAATGCACCCGACTGAGTATTCCGGTAATGGACTACTTTCTTTTTGAAATGAATGAGAGAATTAATTTTCATTTTTCCTTACGGTCGTTTAAAGTGAATTTAAACATAGTGTGGTGGCCTAGCGAATAGAGATAGCAGAGAGAGAGTTCCAAATTAAAAAAAAACGTCGGACTGCACAGCAGAATACAAACTGGTGTCGTTAGAATGAGCTCGAAATAGGTACTAATTAATAAAACGAATGTACGGAGGAGGGGTGGGGAATGAAGGGGGTCCTGTCCTATATCTTTCATATTAAACTGGTTACACGAAGTTTCTTTTTCTAAGTATTAATAAATTACTTGACTACTTATGTTGTTCACATAAAACAACTGTTAAAATACGTTTCAGAATAAGACTTCGGTATTTATGTAGGTACTTTCAGTGAGATAGAGTTGTGTTGACGTAGTTTACTTTATGAAAGCTTTTAGTGAAAACGATACGAATAAAACGTATGTATGTAAACTTCTGGCATAGACAGTTTTCATAAACTGTAGACAGAACTAGTTTTTGCCTGCGACTTCGCTCGTGCCTAATAAGCCCGGATGGTGTAGTGGATAGGACCTCGGCCTTCTGTGCAGGAGGTCGTGGTTCGAATCCCACTACGTACCAATGTGATTTTCGGTTTTCGAATGTCATATGTACGTTTATTCGGCGCTTTTACGGTGAAGGAAAACATCGTAAGGAAACCTGCACACACCTACAATCTAAGTTGTGGTCTCAGTTGTGTGCAATCTAATCTAGGATTGGGTCTGGTTTCCCTTCTGGGTTGCGGAGGTCAGATGGCAGTCGCTCTGTGTAAAAACCAGTACCCTCGTTCAATCACCTATATTAGGTAGCCGACCCCGAGAGATACGGGAAAAAGGCTAGGAAGATGATGATGACTTCGCTCGTGCCTAGTTGTAGACTCTACATAGGTGCTACTTGTTTAAATCCCAATTAAAATTTTATCTAACAATGGTCTTTGCGTTTGTTTGTTCCTAGCGTCCCTCTCGTTGAGGATATAAGTAAATTAATATTTAGGAAAATCCGTCAGTATAGATTATTAATCATTTATTTACTTAATAGTAACGGATAAACTAAATATTAATAGAATACTTCAAAGGGTTTTATTATTAAATTGAGAAGAGATAGAACAGAGTTCGGACGTCAAACAGAATTAATCTGATACCTATATTATTTGGTATTTTATTTTAATTATAGTTTCATGGTCTGGTTCTGTTTCACCCTTCTGGGTTGCGTAGGTGAGATGAGACGCGGAGTCAGTCGCTCTGTGTAAAAACCAGTACCCTCGTTCAATCCCCTAGATTAGGTAGCCGACCCCTTGAGATACGGGATAAGGATATAATGAGTATATTGACCCCAACCAATACGAACACACTCTGTTAAAACTACTGCCGCTAGGCAACAGCGTGACGTGACGTGTTTACAGATATCCCTAATTAACTCATTCTCTCGTTATCTATCATGCAGACTAAATAATGTGAATAACCGGATACTTAACTATACAGGGCCAGTATTTTGTATAAATAATACAGTATAACAATTAGTTTGGTACAGTCACGTGTAAAAGGTAAAAGCCGATATAAATGAAAAAAAAAACGTGTTAACTAAAGATCACTGATGAGGATTTCTTTTTGTGAAGTTGTTTAAAAAGTGTGCAGCTTCAGCGTAAGCATTTAAAATAAAGTAGGTAGTCAAAACTGGTCACACTATGAAGATGAGTAATTCTTCATTAGAGTTTTCTAAAATTTTAAATATTTTTTGCCACATTCCTCTGTCTATTACCTTTTAACTTAGACCTCAACTCTCCAAGACATAATATCTACTATCTTGATAACAGCAATATCTAAAAGTGAATTGATTCCGGTATCGACTATACCTAACCGTCTACTGGATTGTTTTTCTGGGACGTGACGAAATAATCGGAATTCACGTGATTCCTGCTAACGGACTATCCACAACAAAAAGGGAGAGCATTTTGTAATAATTTCTTAAAACGATTTTATTGGATCGTGTTATTTTTGTTATAAATAAGTTCCTAAGTAGGTATTTCATATAGTCATAAATGACTGTAACATAAACATATGGATGGCTGGTTTACACTGTTCAAGTTTTAAGAGGCCTAACCATATTTCACGGCCGGCCGAAATAGGTATTTGTCTCTCACTCACACAAACGCAGCACAGCCACGTGCTGAACAAGGAGAGTAGATTTGAACTCCCTCGGAATTAAAAACGTAAGCGACAAAATGACAAATTAGTTAAATTATGAATGAAAATTACATCAAAATCAAAAAATATTACTACAATGGATCAAGGTTAGTATGCTTTATGTTTTAAGAAAAAAATTATGAAGTAGCTCGGTTGCCTTATTAATTAAAAACCGTTTTAAGTTTTTTTAAGACCTAACTTTATGATTTTTTTTAACATGTTAAAACTGTTTTGATTGTGTTTTCAATACTTCATCGGACGAGAAATATCTCCAAGATCAATATAATATTTTTGTCAGCAAGCGTAAACGCAAAACTTTGGCTAGAAATCATTTAACGCAACATCAATAAAAATATAAAGGCCCCTTAAGTAGAATCCATTGACAGTTCATAAATTGAAAAGTGTAAACCGTTCTTGCAGTAGCTTTAAAATTGCCTTTAAAATAGGTATGAACTATGAACTATCCTAATGCACTGTACTACCTAAACACTTCTTGAACAATGTAAACCAGCCTATAGGTATACAACTTATGTGTGCTTACTATACTATGTGATACAACGCACACACAGACACACACACATACTCCTAAAATTACCATAGGAACACAAACAACGATTTAACAATACACTTGTAATTAATCTTCATGTATGAATGACAGACAAAGGGCGGGAAAGTTTGAGGGGACCTGAAAGCATGACTTAATTCTGTTTTCTTTTAAAGCCTACAAATAAGGTACCTTTTTTTACCCTTAGGAAAAAAACATCGATTTCTGTAAAAATATTTTACCATAGAATTCTCCTGGTTACCCAATCAAACCTTATCAAACATTTCTTTGCCCTAAGCCAATCGTGAAGGAATAAGGAAAATAATCATAATATTATTGTACCTGGGTATCTCGTACCTATTCAACTATGAAAATCATTCCTAAATCACGTATGACATTCCAGCTAACATCTGCAAGTCACGGAATTTAAAGGCACTTACACAAGCAACGTGGATGTTATGAATTTTTGCTACAAAAGCGATTAATTGCAAAACAGAATCATTAAACTACAGACTGGTCAGAGGGCGATTAAAAACTTAGAACGATGAGTATCAACGACGAAAAGGAAATTGTTTCTAAAAACTTACTTATTCTTCTCATCGATTTACCTATTGACTTTGTGCAAATATTAGTACCTGTGTTGTAACTATATTATTATCTGAAGGTTCTAGAACACATGAGTACGCTTCTTTATACAAAATTTCGTATATGTGGTGTTGGTGGGGGTCGTGCCATACCGTGCCAGTCCCATCGTACGCCACGATAAAGGTCTCAACTATGACACGAGTCTCGTAGCGTCAAAACTACTAAAAAGTTTACGGCTTGGGCGAGAGCCCGTCTGTTCCCAAACCTCGTGAGCGACATTTTGCCACGACGAGTAGGGAGAAACGCGCGCCAACGCTGCGGTAAGCTTTCATTTATTGCTAAGCTTGAAAACCAAACAAGGCATACGTTATACAACAACACATTCCATGATTAGAAGGCTGTATCAGTATTCGCGTACAAGGGCGGTAGCGTGCATGCGCTTATTACAAACTGCACATTTGATAATGGCTTCTTAAATCGGTAAAGTGCTTTTAAATCACGATTGTGGATTGCCATTCAAATGTTATCGAAAGTAAATGTGACTAAATATCCACTTGTTGAAGAGGTTTGCATAATAATACAGTTTGCTCAGGTTCTTTGTTCCATTTTCTTTCTCTTTGTGATTTGAAGAAGTTAAGATATTTTCTTTATTTAAATTGTGAATGGGATATACCCATACCCATAGATTACCCATAGATGTCTCTAAAAACTATGCATTTTGATTCTATCTTCATAAAACCAATAGTCTAAGATTTCAATGATCTAATTTCACACTAAATATACTAACCTAAATGTGTTTGTGTTTTATAGCTTCGCGCATCCTCATGTCCGGGCGCGGCTGGAGAAGCACACGGGGACGAACATGGTGCGGCTGACAGACAAGACCTACATGAGCGATCTGGAGGACAGGATCCGGGAAGTCAACGAGGAGAACCTCAACAAGAGGATCACCTCGAGAGTTGTGAGTACCAGCCACATATGACTCTACTTATCATAGCACATGGGGACGAACATGGTGCGGCTGACAGACAAGAGCTACATGAGCGAGCTGGAAGACAGGATCCAGGAAGTCAACGAGGAGAACCTCAACAAGAGGATCACCTCGAGAGTTGTGAGTACCAGCCACATATGACTCTACTTATCATAGCACATGGGGACGAACATGGTGCGGCTGACAGACAAGAGCTACATGAGCGAGCTGGAAGACAGGATCCAGGAAGTCAACGAGGAGAACCTCAACAAGAGGATCACCTCGAGAGTTGTGAGTACCAGCCACATATGACTCTACTTATCATAGCACATGGGGACGAACATGGTGCGGCTGACAGACAAGAGCTACATGAGCGAGCTGGAAGACAGGATCCAGGAAGTCAACGAGGAGAACCTCAACAAGAGGATCACCTCGAGAGTTGTGAGTACCAGCCACATATGACTCTACTTATCATAGCACATGGGGACGAACATGGTGCGGCTGACAGACAAGAGCTACATGAGCGAGCTGGAAGACAGGATCCGGGAAGTCAACGAGGAGAATCTCAACAAGAGGATCACCACAAGAGTTGTGAGTACCAGCCACATATGACTCTACTTGTCATAGCATATGGGGACGAACATGGTGCGGCTGACAGACAAGAGCTACATGAGCGAGCTGGAAGACAGGATCCGGGAAGTCAACGAGGAGAATCTCAACAAGAGGATCACCACAAGAGTTGTGAGTACCAGCCACATATGACTCTACTTATCATAGCACATGGGGACGAACATGATGCGGCTGACAGACAAGAGCTACATGAGCGAGCTGGAAGACAGGATCCGGGAAGTCAACGAGGAGAATCTCAACAAGAGGATTACCACAAGAGTTGTGAATACCAGCCACATATGACTCTACTTATCATAGCACATGGGGACGAACATGGTGCGGCTGACAGACAAGAGCTACATGAGCGAGCTGGAGGACAGGATCCGGGAAGTCAACTAGAAGAACCTCAACAAGAGGATCACCACAAGAGCTGTGAGTATCAGCCACATTCCTTCGCATTCTCAAAGAAACGAATTTTCCTGTAAGATTTCTACTTTTCTGAACTCTATTACTAAAGGAATTTGCTTCCTCCAGCCTAAAGCTAAAGAATTTTATATGCTAAGTTTTTATTTAGTCTTGAAGCATTCTGGACAGCATTGTTTAGCGAAACAATTTATCGACCAATTGAACTTTGTTTTGTTAAAGCAAATCGCCTGGAAATTCGTAACGGCTGGACCTAAGTTTCAAGAGAAAATAGGATTTAAGTTTAATTCAACCCTTCCAATAATGTAATTGTTTAACTGAAATACTTATGAGATTAAGACTTAATGGATCTCCGTAGCCATCCGTTTTCAAATAACTGCTTAGGAAACAAAATAGTGTTTTATGTTTTATTATACAACATGACTACTAGACTAGAGGTCTTCATATATCTTTGCCTAGGACGCCTGAACAGAACAGACTGAATGATACTTTGAACTATATTCCTTGGGTAAATTGGTCATCATTTCAAACTCCGTATAATTATTCCACATGATTCCAATTCGTCATTCAACATTTTTAACTCCCAACAGATGGATGAGATGGAAAGGCTGAAGAGACTTATCCTCGTTGGAAAGACGCCACTAAAAGAGTGTCCTCCTGAGCTGTACCACCACCCGGTTTTCGTATTCTGGAGGATGGTGAACAAGGAGGTCGCTAAGGCATCCAAGAAACGAGCCGACATCTACTTCAGGAAGCTCAAGGCATCGCAGAAGATTGATGTCGTATGTATTTTATGTTTACTTTACATTCCCATGTAACGCCAAATAGCACGCTGTGATGTGAATGTGACCCATCAGATGTGAAGGAATACACTGCAGACCTAAACGTTCTGAGTAAGCTTACTCCATCGTAAAGTCTGTCTGGATAAATTCAAAGAAGCGATAAAAATATATGGTTAATTGAACTTAAAAGTTACTAAGATATCGACAAGTCAATAAATAAGCATACCAACTAATATTTATTTATACTCCAGACACAAGACGAAACCGTGGAAGAAGAACAGCAAGTCGAGAGCGAGCAGTTGACCACAGAGCAACTCCTGGAAAGATGCCGAGCGGAGCTGGAGGAGCAGAAGCAAGCAGATATAGAGAAGGGGGTCCGCTTCACCAACGAGCAGTACGCCCAACTCAAATACGAGACTAAGGAAATCAAAGAGCTCAAAAATCTTTCAGTGAGTATTCAAAAAATCCCAGATCCTTACATAAGAGGCACACTAAGTCGAGAGCGAGCAGTCGACCACAGAACAACTCTTGGAGAGATGCCGCGCGGTAGTGGAGGAACAGAAGTAAGCGGATATTGAGCAAAGGGTCCGCTTCACCGACGAACAGTACACCCAACTCAAATACGAGACTAAGGACATCGAAGAGCTCAAAAATCTTACAGTAAGTATTACAATCATCCCAGCTCTTGTATCACATATAAAGAATATTTATGTCGAGAGCCACACCTAGAGAGACCACAGAGCAACTCCTAGAGAGATGTCGAGCGGAATTGGAGGAGCAGGAGCAAGCAGATATAGAGAAGGGGGTCCGTTTCACGACGAACAGTTCGCCTAACTCAAAAACAAGACTAATCAAAGAGCTCAAAATTCTTACGGTGAGTATTGCAATAGTACCAAGTGTTGTATTACATTCAAATCATTACAAGGTTTGTATCAAGCCTTTCTCCACTCTATTATCGATTTTGCTTCTAACTAATGTTACTAGTAACCTACTGTGTGTCTACTGACCTAGACTAGACTAGATAGAAAATCCATAAATTATATTAGAGAAGAAGCTGGATCAAAGTGAGTTTGAAGTAGAGTAGTAAATGACAACAAATACTTAACTTACCAATTGGAATCGACAACCTAATATTATAAACCACTTTAAATATATATTTCAACAAACACTTCATGCAGATATTACACAGATACGAGTATATTTGCCCTGATGGATCCTAAACCTCTACTCGACCTTCTAGACCGTCCCTCAAGACATGCTCTCATTTTACAAGTACGCAATAAAATAATGGATCGTAGAGAGCGATATTCTTAGTATAATCCATCATAATATACATCTCTGTGTAAGTAAACCTATAAAATGTGCTAGAATATTATGGACATGTTATCATAAGGTTTTATTATTAATAAACTCACCTTCTGAACTGTACTGTTCATAAGGCACATTTTCATTGTGATATACAAAATGCTTGTAAAACATGGAGAATTTTAATATACTAGTGTCTATAGTTATAATAAGCAGCATCAGCAGACTGCAGTAGCAGCTATACACTAAAAACTGTAAGATGTTTGCTGAGACAGATGAAATTTTCTTTCTGCTGCAGTCTGCTGCTGCTGCGTGCAGTCCAACTACCTACTGACAATTTGCCATCTGACAATTATTTTTATCATATGACTATCATGGACGATGAGCACAACAAGTATGTAGGGCCTATTACTTTTGAGAACAGTCGAGTTTAGCGTCCTGGTTTTGTTTACATAGATATCTGACGATAGCTCGTGGCTATCCGGTTCGAACCAGTTGCATTCTGGATCGGTATAACCTTTGACTCGTATCGATTCTATCGTTTACTCATCGCCACATCTGGTACTAGACGCGTGTATCAGAAGCGACGCACGCGCCGGTCAGTGGAAGAAAGTTGTGTAGTCATGCGCTTGCGCCTAGTGTAGGTAGAGTTCAAGATCTTTCAGTAGAGAAAAAGTAAGTGAGTTTGTTTCGCTTTCACAAGTGTAATACCTATGTAAACGTATAAGATCTTAACTAGGCCATACGTGCAAAAATAGCTTAGCCCGTAAAAAAGTATTTTATTACTAGATAAACTAATAGAAGTTTGCCAAAAAACCGTTACATGTACCAAATAAATAGACGAAAATGTGATATTACATAAATCATCCAACGACATAAAGTTGGCCTCAATAACCATGACTTTTTATTCGATTTGATAATACTTAGTTACTTAGGCCCGTATTTATAATCAGCTCTCAAGAGTGACAGCGAGTTTAAGTTCGTATCAGAAATGTCATTTCAGTACAAAACGGCCTGTCAAACCCATACTTAATATTGCTCTCAATCTTGAGATCGCTTCTAGATAATACGAGTAACTAGTAAAATTAAAATGACGTCATGTGTTTGGCGAAAATGTGATAATACGACAAAATATAGGTACCTTTTTGGGTGTTTATCATTTATATTTATAGATGCATGAAATAGGAGTTATTGGTTATAGGTCAAACTAAAGTCTAAATATTCGAAAATTATAATTTTAATTGCATCATGCGTTCAGCGATGATAACGTTTTGTTACTTTTATCGAATACCTAAAAAGTCTTCGCAACACGGTTGGGGACTTGGACAATTAAAACTATATTACGAATTTTACAAGGTTATTTCTTTTCCTATATTTTTTTTGTATAATCAACTATTTGTCCTTTTTATTTAAAACAAAAATAAAATTTTCCCAAGCTGTAATAAAAGAACACTGTTTATTTCTCTACAAAAGTTACAAAGAGCTTAAACTGCCTCGATCAGCTCATTTTATTGAGACTGCATGGTGATAGTGATTTTTATTTTATAAGATTCGGACCAGTTTTTTGTTAAATATAATCAGAAAAGTTGTAGTAGGTAGGTACATGTATGAAGCAACAGAATCACTCCTCTATTCAGTAAATTCATGAAATGAAGTAAAATATACTATAGGCATTAACTGATACCTACCTTAAGTTCAGTGGTCCCTACACGCGTAAATAAAGGTCATCTCAGACAAACATTATGCAGTCTGAAAATATTTTGAACACAATGCTGCTTTTATGTGATAACTTCATCAACATATCTGAATAAAACCACCAATGTATCAAAGCTTGACCACGATATGTGCATCAATACAGAGGAACTAGTTGACCGTATTTACATGCACGAACCAGTAACTTATCTTATCATTTGTTTATAAATTTCTGGTTTTGTTCGGTTACAAAGTGGACATTAATCGTGACTATTATTCTAAGATTATGGTAACCTCATGACATGATTAGGCACCGATGATGGCTCATGACTTGGATAATCCATATATACTATTGAAAATGTTTTAGGTATTGATGATTATATTTTTTAGGTATGTGGATAAAAATTGTTTGGATTTCCGTTTAGAAATTCACAGATGTCCATTATAAATATGATTATTTTATAATAACTAGGATATTTTACTATTTAGTCTATACAATAGCCATGTTAGTTTACTGTACATCTGATTACGTTTTTGAACCAGTTCCTTTCTACACATGTATTTTTACTGATTCTTCTCTATCTCTTTACGCCTTACCGTTACACGTGGAAAACATGTCCAAGCCATATTTTTCATCTATCTACGTTTTTCATCTATCAGTATGCCTGTTTTTGTTTATAACCAAGTGCCATCGTCAACTGATTCGCTATTTCCTAGGTTATGTTCGGAATAGCGTGCAGTCACGCCACCAAACTTGAGACCTTAGAAACTGTCTGTTATCCTAAAAAACTTGACTTGGAGCTTGTAAATCGCTCTTTAGCTCGTTAGTTAGGTAACGACTTTATTTTGATTTATGAACTTTTTGCAAGCTAGATCTTGCGTCTACTATGAAATTATGATTGGATAAACAGCGATCGCTTGTAGAGCGAGCCATTAGAGCCCCTCCAAATCTATCTAGCCCTATCAAGGTTATTTTTTTTGTATTCTGTAAATGACCGGAACTCTAACCATAAACTCTTAGGTCAAATACCATTAAAAAATACAGTTGATTCAAAGGTTGTGTGTGAAGTCGACCAATCCCTACTGAGCCCACATGGTCGACTAAGGCCCGTTCGCTCTATTCCAAGGTAGTTTACCCTATGTGGGGAAGTATACATATATGAGCTATGATGATTGATTTATGATTATGACAGTTGTGTTATTTCTCTCTTTCAGACGGTGGAAGAGCTGTACGCATTAGCCGACAAGATAATTGGTACCAAGCGCCTGGTAGCTTGAAGCTTGATGTCTTTATGTCCATATTGCAATAGAACATGGGTACGTTTCTCGTTTTGTCTGCGTCCTAGTATTTTGTTCCTATCAAGACGTACACAAAACTAGCATGTCATATACAGCTAGCCACTAACTTATTGTACCACTCTGATGATGTTGCAATAAAGATAAAAATCAAACATTGACTAGTCCAAAAGCATTGAGTCTATATTGTACCACTCTGATGATGTTGCAATAAAGATAAAATTCAAACATTGACTAGTCAAAAAGCATTGTGTCTAATAATTTTTCAATAATGTTACCATGCAAAACACATTTTAATATTCGATTTTTAATATTCGAATGTTTACTTCGTTCTGTGGTGGCCTTTAATCATTACAATGATTAAAATTATATCTTCGTTTAAATCAGTTATGCCTGACATACGATTTAAATCTAGCTTCAATAAGAAAAACGCCTATTAGGTTATGCGATTATTTTTATGTAAATGTATTTTAAAAACATTGTAAACTTCGTAAATGTAGGTAAGAAATATGTTATTTGTATTAAATTCCAGAAAACTTTAAATGTGTTTTTATTTCAGAAAAAACCACGTCTTTAGAGACTACGGGTTTGGTAGGTATATATGTGTTTGTTTTATCTTAGGGGTAGATGGAAATTAATTTAAGACACTTTGTAAACTTATAAACTGAGTTTTATTACTTAAACATAATTACTCATAGGTACAGAGTAGATATAAATATAACATTATTCATTATTTCTTACATTACCTATTGTCATCTTTACAACTTTTTATGTATTGCCCTGACTAGACATATAATTACAATAATAAAAAATTATAAAGAGGAACACGGATCTACAATCTAACATTATTTTATTACAGCCTTATTGATATTGTTATATTTATATGTATAGAACATTTTAATTAAATGCAGAAAACAGATACCTAATATAATAAAGCACTTTGTTCCTAAAACAATATTAATTGAGCATTTGTCAGTCATATAGTTAGTGATACATTTCTTTTTATATAAGTGCATTAAGGCCGAAAATATTTGAAAAAATACAAATCTACAAAAGAAAAATCTTAATGCAAATTAAAAAAAACGCACGTAGTACAAAAACTATCTTATCTCGTAGAGCCTGCTACGCCGTAGCGCCTGCCTACATCACAACTTGCTCACGGCTCTACGGCGTAGCTGCGCGTAGATGAGGCCTGCGGGTTTGTCCACGGGATGGTAGATGTTGTGTCGGGGATCTCCCTTCGTCACGTTCGCGGGGAATTTCGACATGTCGATGTTCAGGTAGTGCTTGTTCGGCATCGTCATCCTGATCCAGGTTATCTGCAGGCAAAGTTTTTTTTTTTTTGTTAGGTAATAAAAAACTGCGCAAAACTTATTGTAATTTTAAATGATTAGGTAGGTTAGGTACTTTGTAGAATAATAAGAATGGCATAAACTGCAGACGGGTATTAAATACCTACAGTTGTTTCGAGACTACGAAAGAAAATGTCAATTGATAGTTTATTTTGTATAGCAACAATCTGGACCGTATTAATTTATAGTTGCCCTCCACATCACGTGAGCCGATAAGAGACGCGGCAGTGACGAGACGTCTCGCATGATATCACGAAGATGACCTTAAAAAACATGGCCTTAAATTAGACATTGGTAGCAATTCGACGTTGCTAATTACATGAAATAACTAATAATAAGTCCATTCCCATAAATTAATACCAATTTTTTATAACTTTATAGTACCTACATAATAATTGCCAGCAATAAAAAATATGCAATTATTACATCACATCAATATACCGGGTGCTTAGAGCAACGCACGGCCTTTCGGAAGGCCTCTCTAAGACCAGGTGTAAAGGACAGCTTTCCGCAAACTTTCAGGGGTTACTCAGTAAACGAAACTGAACAACTTTTACCAGGAAATTCTTTCAGGAGATGTTTTTTTTTTGGTTTTTCATACAAATTGTCTGACCGAGGTGGTCATTTGTATGGGAAATTGTGGCGTAAGTTGTTCAGTTTCATTGACTGAGCAACCCCTATCAGTTTGCAGGAAAATGTCCCTTACGCCCCGTATTACGTCGAGTTACAATTTGATGTCTTCGTTGATAGCAAGACCAGTAGTAAATAAATTGAAATGATGGACTACTACACTTGCCACTACAGCTCCTTATCGGCGCGTGCGACTCTCATAAACATAATTTATTTTACAATATAAGCAAATTAACATCCTCTTGTCACCATGACTATTGGTTCTTGAACTACAAGTATAACTATAAATACCCAGAAATGATTTATCTTGTTTATTTGCAAAGTAGTTCCTGATATCGAACCTGATTTATCCGAAAAGGAAAACGAGTTGTTTACGATCGATATTTATAACGAGATCTGGACTTCAACCCAAAGCATTATATTAAGTCGTTATCTATCCAGTATTTACAGATAGTCTGGTTAGAAATCGTGTCTCTACGCACAAAAATAATAACACTCGTTAAAACAGTTTAGTAATGTGTGCCGTACCGGTCTCCTGTTATCAATTTGTACACAAACACTTGTAACTTAAATTCGCCGGGTATTATTCGATACATGTTTTTCTTCTTCTGCCTAGCGTTTTTTCGGCAAAATGTGTTAGATACTAACCTCAGAAACTTTTTCAAGCACCATCTTCTCTGCCTGGTACAGGGTGTGTTGGACTGAAGGGGAGTAGACGCCGGTGTCTGGAGGACCAGCGAACTTCTCCAGGATGGCATCTTTCACAGTCAGCCACGCGTTGTCGAAGTTTGCCGTTCGCATACTGTCGTAGGTCCATTCCGCTTCCACCACCGTACTATCAACAGAATAACGTATACTATTAGAACAATATTTTTTAGACGTTGAAATAATTTGAAATCAATTCGTACAACTGCTTACCTGAATATTCTTTCGGCGGCGTCTGTGAGGGTGGTGTACTCATCCTGAACGAAGTCTACGAATGCAGATTGTGTTGTTTTCAGGACTCTTAGGCCGCTCAGTCCAGACTTTACCACTACGGCTTCTGTACGACAAATAGACACAAATTTACATCGTATACTCATACTGTTGCCTATAAATGACCATTATTTTACAAATCAATTTTAGAAACACTAAAAGAAGCGTCCTTACCGTGTCTTGTCTGCGACACTTCACACCACCGGGTCGCTGTCGGCGCGAACACAAAGGCGTGGTTGTGCGGCACTTCCGCCTGCAGCCTCTCCCAGGGGTACTCCTCCACCCGACACTTGGCCTCCACCACTTGCTTGTACATGTACAGAAAATGGTTGACCACCAACGCCCCGAACTCTTCGGGCGTCTTTACTCCATGTTTCTTCGCCAGCAAATACACCGTGTTCTTCTGCGAGTCGGTAGCGACTACTTCTTTGTTGTCTCCGAGGATGTAAGCGGATTCGGAGGCGAGTTTGAGTTCGGTTGAGACCTCGTACTCGCGGATGGAGTGGAACTCGTTGTCGCGGTGCACGTGTAGGAGCTTGACGGAGCTCTTGCCGTAGCCGTGGTCGCTGAGCTCGAAGCGGCCGCCGCTGTCTGAGGCCGCGGTCGGCGCCGGCTGAGCGTTAGCCACCGGCCGCCCGACGGAACCCTCCACGAATTCCGTGTTGGAAGGTTTAGCGTAAATTCTGCAAAAAAAAATCCCCGATTAACAAACATTTATTCACAATTTTTCGGCTAAATAAACAATAATTAAAATTTATATATATTTTAACTAAATCACGTAATTTACCTGTTCGTGCTGGTCCACGGCATTTTTAAAATTTGTTATAAATTCACCTAATTTTCAATGAGTGCAAAAAGCTGCGCCAACGCATCAAAGCACGGAACGCACAAGACTGATTGGAGATGTCTCGGTGGCGACTTATAAGCATCCCCTCGTGACCCCTGTTATCAGAGTCAGCACGCGCCTACTCTAACTGAATATTATCATAAGTACAACGTTATGTACATCAAACAATTATGTTTATCTTTTTTCGATGCTGGTTTACGTCATTATAAGTATTTTAGATTTAAACAAAAGTTGTTTAGTGGGATTAGTACTCTTTGAAAATGGGGATAGGTGTGCGATTTGAGAACATATCAATATTCGCAAATGTAATCGTTAATGTGTTACTTATTTTATTTTATCATGACTAGCTTTCCGTCCACAGTTTTACCCAGGTTTTCCTGTCAAAAGTGTTGTACGCCTACGAATAAGGCGTACGCCATATTTCAGGACCATAAGAAGGTATGCCAAGTTTCATCCTGATCCGTTGTTGAAGTGTGATTGTGTAATAAACTTTCAAACTTTCGCATTCATTATACTTAATGGTGGAATTTGTTCCATGTTGAACTAGTTATATTGGCATAGACGTACTGTAAGTGCCTTTACTAAACCAGAGATGGGTTGACAACCCTTCAATACAACAGCAGTACAGTGCTCGTATGTATGCTATTGGCTCTACCTAAAGAAATTAGGAGACATGGCGAAAACGGATTTGATTCAGTACTTGACGCTCTAGCAATCCCATCTATATGGCGTGATTATGTAGGTATAATGTGATAAGGTCACTGAAATGTTTCTTTGCAATTTTATTTGGAAATGACGTTAACGCGTGATAAAGAGGGTCAAAAGTTATCAGAACTCGCAAACTTGCAGAAATAACAATTACAATTAAGATAAATTCATACCCCCAATACAAAAACATGAGATGAGAACCTTGATCTCTTGGGGTCCTGTACGTCGATCATTTCAATACCCTGGGTTAGCGTATATATAGCCTTTACAAAAACGCGGCGGGTGAAACCGCGACGATTTCACATGGACTGTATGTTTAATTTAAGGTTAGACCGCACTAGCGCGTATCTGAATGTCAGTTCATACATTTTGACAGTTTTTGCAGCGCCGTGTCGCGCTGCTGTAGTGCCGCTGCAGTGCGGTACGTCTTATAAATTTTCATACAAAGAATCGTTTGTCGCTCCGCTGCTGCTACACGATAGTGCGGTCTAACCGTTAAAAACATCGTGTGGAAACCTGCTTCGAAGAAATTTAAAGGTTGTGTGTGAGTGAAATTGACTAATCCGTACTGGGCCACGTGGTCCAATAAGGACCGATTAACTCGTATGAGCTGATGATAATGATGATGATGAAATCGCGAGGTATAATCGCTAATTATGGACAATGCGAGCTCACTTGTTTCCATAACAATTCGTTTTTTTTATTATAAGAAGTCGTATCTATTTTATTTTAATTGCTATTTTACGACTTTCATAACAATGGTATCAATATAATTATCACCTTCACTCGAAAAATATGCAGGGTGTAAAAAAAGTAACTATCTGTGCTACCAAATAATCCCATACAAAATGATCACCTGAATCTGACAATATATTTTGTACGAACAAAATAATCGATCAGATTATGGCTTGCTTATGGTGAACCATATGATAGGTGTTGAGTTTTATTAATATACTTATGTGATCTTTCTCTTATTTTACATTTAATTTAAAATAATTTTATACTTATAATAAATTCAGCGGGAATTTGGAGCGCACATAATTTTATGACAGCTCTATTGCGTGAAACGAGCCACATTGCGCGAGCGGCACGCAAACTCACATTTTCACTACATCAAGCATATCCAAGATAAGCAAATGAAATGTACCTACTTTGTTCCCTTTTCCTTATCCTTCTTAATTGATTTCAGATAGGCTGTTTTTTTTCTTCTAATGTAGAGACTAGATTAGATTATGTAGCCGACCCCGAAAATTCGGGCAAAAGCTACGGAGATGATAGTAGTTCGACAAATGGATGGATGATGAACATACTGAACCTTACATAAGAACATAACTTTACATAAGAACATTATTTTACATAAGAACATTTTTTTTAGCAAGCAAGCGGTTATTCCTCACTTAGCACTCTGGGCGCATGAAATATTATAGTTTGTCTTATGCCATTGACTCTAAAGAAGAAGCACTCTATGTTAGGATAGGTCTGTCTAAGCTAGCCTACAATGTAATAAAGTGAATAAAAGTAAATCATCTAGATGATGGCATAATTCGATTTCACTCTACGTAGAGTAATTATAATTACGAAGAATTAGCATCTGCTGTGTATCAAAGTGTCTATTAGGAGTATGCCTGCTTATTCTCTCTGAATGCTAATACGAGTAAGTAATTGAACGACGAAACGACTTCCCTATAATTATTTTGCCACTATTTGTAGCGCAGCAGGTCTGTAATTAATACTTTAAGGCAGCAGCGGATGGATCCCATCATCCTTTTGTCATCCATTAGTTTGTACGATCAAAAACTTTTGAACAGCAATCATCGTGCTAACACTCTTGACCATTGCTCTTGACGTGAGAGCGAAGCGAGGAGAGCCGTTCGGGCGGCGGTTGCGAAATGCAGGGCGGGCGGCAGCGCGCGTGCGCGGCGGCGGCGGTGACGTGACGCCAGCTGACGGCGCG
>JARACY010005241.1:0-22728 GCA_029255725.1 Scrobipalpa atriplicella | reverse complement strand
AGTTAGGGATGCGTTTCGATGCTTCAGTCGCGAACGCAGGCATGTTCACTAAAAATAAGTTTTGTTTTTGTTAGCTTGAAATCAACTTGAAACGAAACAAAAATAACATGATTAAGTAAACGTCATCAGCAGTCAAGTAAAGACACCAGGGTTCATCGGCTCGATGTCCACTCGAAAAACCCACTCGATAAGAAGAAGGATCAACAGTAAATTGCACACAGTAAAATTATAAGGCACAGGGAATGATGATGAAGTGTTATCTATGAGCATAATTATGAGCTTATATGAAGCCAGAGGCCTCTGTCTTTTGTTTAGTCTCATCTCACCTCTGGCTTAGAATACAGACAGATGCCCAACATTTTTTTTAAGAAATTTAATATCCATTACACCAATTATATCCACCATACCAGTAACATCGGTGTAGTTCGGGTTGTGGTAGTAGGTGACAGCGAGGTTGGGGGCAGCCTTCGCGACCTGCTGGACGAAGAACACCAGCTCGTCCACACTCCTCGGCTTGAAGTACAGCTCCGGGAGGGTCATGATGGAGTCGCAGCCCACTTTCACGCAGTATTTCGTCTGTGAAGTAAATTTGCCTTTTTATTTCGGAAAATAATTAATGTCCCTTTTTGAACAACGGATTCTCTCTCTGGCTATTCTCGGATATTCTCTCTATGGCGATGAAATTTGTAATTAAAAGTCAAAGAAATTATTACCAAGGATGCAAGGAAGGAAGCATTATACAAATTATGTGCATTATTTTTACAGTATACCTCTAGGTGGGTAGAGGAGCAGTTGATACATTCCAAGTTCATGCTCACCAGTAAGATGACATCATCGACGGCTGTGCTCCGACTAGGCCCATGATGCGCAGACCGGTAGCTTTACCGATCTTCACCCACTCGTCGATGAATTTTATATGATAGACGTCCAGGCTGTCAATGTCAACTGAACAACATGCTCACCAGTAAGATGACATCATCGAACGGCTGTGCGCCGACTTGGCCCATGATGTGCAGACCAGTAGCTTTACCAATCTTCACCCACTCGTCGATAACCTTCATACGGTCGTGGACGTCCAGGCTGCTGTGCTCTCCCGTTGTGCCTCCAACTAAAAAAAAAAACTGCTTGTATCCTGTTGTTCCTTCAATTAACAACAATCAAGTATTTCACGGTCTAATAAATATAACATCAAAATGTTGGATGCAACAGACAACAGATGGAAATATTACATTTAGTTATAGTAAGAAAAGATGTGAATCTAGAGGCGATTGCCTGTTCTGAGTCGAAGTGAAACAGCAGTGTACCATTACATAAAGCATTCTTACCAAAGACGCCTTCGACCCCGGTTTTGATGAAGAACTCAGCGTACGGAGGAATGACTTTCTATGGAGCCGTCATGGTCCACCAGAGAGAATAAGGTTGATATAGACAATGATTAGACTGGGACCTAATATACTTCCTTGAGGAGCACCATTAAACTTACCGAGCACGCCTTTGACACCGTTCTTGATGAGGAAGTCAGCGTACGGAGGAATGGCCTTCAGGTCGATGGAGCCGTCATGGTGCATCGGAGTGAACACGGTCGGCACCACGCCTCGTGGCACTTCCAAGTCCTATACACATAGAAAATCGTTTTATACTGTTTTTAAAAAATTTCCCAGGGAACATGGGTTGAAATATAAAAATAATATGGTCATTGTATGGGAGAGCCCTTTTTTCATGGAATAATGTTTAGTTTCATGGGGTCCACATTTTGGTCAGCTATTTTATATCCTCTACTTTCAACAGTAATTTTATTTCTATTTCAATTTACAAGCCGTCCTTTTTCGAGCCGTGGCCGAATGAGACTAATATTGAATTAAATGTTACATTACAACTAAAACTAATGTTTATATTTTTCATGTGTGTCGTCGACACTTAAACATCTGAGCTATGGCACGCTAATCAAATTAACACCATGTATTAGTTAGATTAGACGGTTAGTATGAATCGCGCCAACTTACCCGATGTTGTTTATGAGGTTCATATTCCTCCAAGTCCTTATATTCATCGATCTCATACGCTGCTACTAGCACCAAAACCATGAACAGCACAGATAATTTAAAAAGACCCATCTTGTTTCCTAATATTCTATTTTTTAAATTACAATCAGTCTCTGGCTCTGTAGATAGCCTACAGAGTGAAACTGTTCTGAAAATTTCTTTGAAGTCAGATTTATAGCCAAAGAATCATATTTTCATAAGATTCGCGTGTTTAGGATCATTTGGTGTTATTAAATGCAAATGTGTTAATGTTTCCAGTTTCCTGTGGCTGACTAAAGTATCAATTTATCTATTAGCAGTTCAGTCATTCCTTTTTAGACTAAAGTTTGATTAAGTAGGTATTTGGATTAGATAATTATAGCGTATGAATTCTAGCTGTCATATTCCACAGGGTTGGCAATGTACTCGATTCTTTTCGAAATTTTCAGAGCATTAAATACGTGCGTGAGAGCATCCATGTGAGCAATAGCAAAAGTACCTGTCTATTTATAGAGGTAACATCGAAAAATAAAAATACTTTTTATACATAAATAGGTAGGTACTGAAGGTCGTATATTTTTTCAATTGATTAGTTTGCTAGTTATATTCAAAGGAGTTGTATGAATTGAAATTTGAATGTGCTCAGGAAACTACTTACAAAATTTCCCAAAAATAAAAAATAATGTAAAAAAAAATGTCTTAATTTTTCAGTATCTTCAACTAAAATTATAATTATAAGTACTTCAAACCCACGATTACACTATTATAGAATCAGGTGAATGGAAACGTTTAGGCAAGCAATTGATTATCATTCATTAAGTAGACAGGCAGGATATATCGAGTTTTTGTTGTATAAACTACAACAGAATGATAGAAGATACCTGTACTTATATTCTGAAATATGTTTAATATACTGGAGATAATTATGATGAGATAATTATTTGAGAAGGTTACGGAGTAGTTTTACTTTACTTACATAATATCTGTAAGTCATAATTGGAACTACTCAAACAATGACATGTTTTCACTAATGAAAGTTAAATCAATTGAAATTTACGATTTACTGGAAAACTAGAATTAACGCTGGAACTGGATTGAGTAAGGTGATTGTTTCCTTGCTCCGTGTTCTAAATGTAAATTGAGTTTGTCTTTGATAAATTTGGTTTCAAATATGTTAGGTACCTACAGTACATATTTAAAATATATTAGCGAATTTTATTTTAACATAAAATCAAAATCATTATGAATAATACCAAAACTCGTGCATAGGGGGAAGAACCGCATAATTTGACACCAGAGATTTGATAACGGCATTTAATTTGATGGTTTGATATTTGTTTCACATTTTAAAACACCGATCGATAAATCAAAGAACTAATTGAAAGGTATATAATAAGTAGTAGGGTATATAAGTGCCTGGTTAAACATTTACAGCAAGAAGAAATACTACATTGTAATAAATAACAGGCAGGGGTTTTACCATACCAAAGGTATTACATTGATGAAATTGTAGTGATGTATTTTAACTATAAATTATGCGTATGTGTCCGAATGAAAATTGACGAAAAGGAACCTACATTTGGATAATTTTACTAACAACCATAAAAAAAAAATACTCTCTATAAGTTGAAGGACATAAATCTTCACGCGACATAACAAAAAATGCTCGTTTTCATTTTTATCTCGCAAATCTTTTCCCATCGCTATCGGAAGTAAGCTATATCGATTTATGACGACATAATGTGATCGTATACTATAATTACCCAACACTACTGTGATAATATCGTGTGAAAACCACATGTGTATTGAAGTGAGAGATGTCAACTGCGATAAAGTTCTGATTTTTGATTGAATAAGTTGTAAGTAACTTATTTACCTTTTATATTAGTTTTTTTTTTCTTTCAGTAGCTATTAATTTTTCTTATAAACTTCGCTAGGACCATACAAAGCAAATACTAAGGCTCGTATTTATAAAGCAATCTCAAGAGTGAGAGCAATATTAAGTATGGATTTGACAGGTCGTTTTGTACTGAAGTGACATTTCTGATACGAACTCAAACTTGCTGTCACTCTTGAGAGCTGATTATAAATAGTGAATTTTTCTATTTAAATTTGAACTTGCAAAGAGAGGGACTTTCATAACAATTGATAGAGACAATTCCAACTTTACAACCTTCTAAATTTTTAATTTGCTACGAGAAAGACATGGACTCTGCTTTTTATGAGTCTGTTCTAGGTAGACAAGACAGGTATGTATGTATAATCCCCTTTAATCATGATGTTGGCAAATCAACTGAAAAAAAAAAAAGAAATTGCATTGACCTACTTTTGAAAATAACCGATATCATTTACATCTGACTTAGTCAATTTATCCTAATTGAATTAAAATGTGCTAGACAGACAGAGGCGAGAAATTTACTCAACTGATACTAACACTACCAGACAATATATAAAAATGCTACTTAGAACCTACCTAAATACTTAAAAAAATCTAAATATCTTAATTTTAGAATTTGTTAAACTGCTTATTTTTATAGATATATAAAAAAGAGACAGAAATACAACAGCTGGTTATATTTCTGTCAAAGTGACGTTACTCGCTTTAAATAAGGTGGCATGTGCAATGGTGTCGTCTTAAAGGCGTCCAGGCGTTAAACGTCAGTTTGACAGAATTATAGTTAGCTGTTTAGTTAGTTAACTGTGTACTTCTGTCTCTATTTTATTAAAATATTAAAAAGTGACAGGACCAAACTAAAACAGAATCGGCAGAATTTGCAACAGAATCGGCATCAATGGCCACGATTCGATGTAAATAAGATTTAAATAATATAAAACCATAATTTTAGATATTTGATATAGAAAGAAAAAATAGAAAGTTGTTCGTAGGTAGGTTTTTATGTGTGATTGTGATTCGGTATCATATTTTTCTGTGGTCTTCAAATAAGGTGGAATGATTTCGATAAATGATAAAATAAATGTTATCCAAGCAGTTATAACAACTTTAATGAACTGTCTTGTCATACATATCTAATTGATAATGTGTAAAATATTACTTAACTGTAATACAGTGTACGGAAGTTTGCCAATGCACAGTTGAATATGATTTCCGCTCTAAATTTAGCACAAAAAACAATTACCAAAACAATCAAGTGAACAGTATTAATCACTCGAGTTTAATACTCGTGACAGAAATGAGGATTTAATGTCAATTCTTAATTTTTTACATTCTTTATACCTTTTTTTTGTATGTAGAATACAGCTGTCAAAACAATCTTTCCCTAAAGATAACAATATTATAAGGTGATCTTTTTTATTTTTATGCATAGGCTTTGTAACTGTTATATCACAATATTAAACAAATCATAACTGCCATATTCATGTCATAACACTTTTATTTGAGTTCTCATTCGCCGGCATATTTTATGGATCCACAAGAATATAAATACAATTTTAACTTAGTTAGTAAGGTACTTACTTCTTTGTAACTTACTCATTCTAATTACTACGAAAACTATATCCAGGTACTTAACTTACTTTATATGTGTACTTAGGTACGTAGTACCTAAACAAGAATCTAGACGATTCTAATGTACCTAATCTATTTCTATTTCATAAAATGTACATTTTGTAATTGGAATTGACAATTTTGTTGATTGAGTTATATGTACCTAATTTTAAAGAATTTATTCATGTGGTAAAGCAATTTTTTAAATCTATATTATTAAAAAATAATCCGCCTGTGGTGTGCAGATCAGTTTTTACACTTAAAATATCTTTATTGTGCCTCATTTTTTTCCGCTGCGTGTATCAAAGATGGCGGCCACCTAAACGCTATTAGCAGTTCAATTAATACACTTCCGCTTGTGTACGTAACGTCATCCAGTGTTAAGTGGGTGAGAAATAATTTGGCTAATCTCACTGTTTGATCGACCGCGATTTGCAATATAGTTTAATCTGTTTAGACACATGAGTATTTTTTTTTAACTTTTAATTACAACTATGAGAGTTTATTGTGGAATTGCATTTTTACTTGTTTATTATGTAAAAATCAAATTAGGAACAAAGGACAAGCAAGAAGGACTCTACAATGGTACACACCCTAAACAGGTGTTGTAGAATTAGTTTTGAAAGGGTGGTCAATAGTTTTAGCCTAGATGCCTAAGTATTTCACATATCTACAAGTTCTCGATCCTTGATATTTGATAATAGTTGTGTATTTACTTATTTAATGGTTTCGGCTTTGACACTAGTCAAGTAGCCGAAATAAATCCTAAGATGGTGTCAAATTGACATTTCGTGAGCGTAATTTTGTTTCTAGAACCAAAATTTAGACTTTATTTTATTTGAGACGCTGTCATAAAAATAGGAATGTATTTCTTCTATGCTGGACTGGGAGCGATAGAAAAACATAGAATTTTCCAGCTGCATCTCCTCCCGGGCATGCTGTAAAAACCAGCTAAGGGATTCGAGGGTTTCAGTGTATTGCAAATTTAGGCGATGGGCTGACAACCTGTCACTATAGCAATATACAGATGCATCTTAAACAACCCTCAAAGCTTGTCAGACGTGGCGGAACAACCTTTGTTTGGGTCGTTGACGCTCTGCCTACCTCATTAGGGATAAAGGCGTGATTTGTGTATGTATGTGTATTTCACAGCTGTGCTTTGAATTTGTAATTTATCAGAAAAATGGCAGTATCTTCTTATCATACGCTCTCTCGTGTTCCTCTTAGCAACATTAATGTGTACTAGCTCCAGATATCTTATCAAATGACCATATCTATCAGGCCATATAAATTATAATAGCTAACAAGCACCTTATGTATTGAATAATAGCTGCCCGCGTTACTCTAATGTCAAAAACAATAGCTAAACAGGGTGTGAAATTATAAATATAAAATAGTGATAAAAATACTTGGGTGTTGGAATGGAAACGTTTAACAAATAAAAAATGCTTCTTTGTTAGAATCAGTGAAGGTTTTCGAAGATTTTGACTAAGAAGAACTTAGGTATTGCTATTTACTTTACTTAGTCGCAATAAACACCTTGTTACTACAGCGCAGAAATGACTCTCAGAATTTGTCAGATGTGACGTACGATAGAGTTCTTATTAGGTCCTTAAATATTAAGATTTTGTCGTTCTGCCTACCCCGAAAGGTGCAGGTGTAGTATCAGACGTGGCTGAACATTTATTTTGCAATCCGACCTTATGTTCCTCTTGAAAAGTCTACTTTTATGCATAAGGTTTCCGCCCGCGTTCTTTATTACCCGAGTTAAATGAATTTTCCCGTAGAAATGAAGTGTTTTCCTGCGGTAAAAAGTAGCCTATCTCTGATTCCAGGTTAACGCCTATCACCATGCCAAATTTCATCTAAATCCGTCAAGCCGTTTACGCGTAAAAGCGAGCAACATACAGACAGACAGAGATACTTTCGCATTTATAACATTAAGTATGGATAAACATATTCTTCTACACCTATAGCTTTCCCTACCACCCTGTATACACTTTCTTTGTCCATTCAACATAAGATTTACGCATGTCGTTAGAAGACACGCCTATGAACCCAGTGTTCGTGGTTATGAAATGGACTGATATTTATTAAGGTTTTGTGCAAAGCCCGCTTCGGGATACAAGTGCCAGGTTGGGTTTCTAGCACAGAGTTAAACAATTTGCTTCCGGTGGGTGAGTCAAGTGAAAACAAAAATCAAATTGTTTTTAAGTTGCTATCGATTTGTTGAGGACATGACTTAACTAAATCTTGACTAAAATTATTGCCGTCCGTTGTAAAGACTTGTATTAGTTAAGTCGTGATTTTAAAATACGAATTGCTACCAATATAAGGTAAAAAAACTGATTTCCGGGAGAGTCTTCCCGATTAGGTAGATCCCAAGGGTCTCCATGCAATACAATTTAGGTTCTAAATTTTAGGCGATTAGATAAACAGTCTTTTTGTTTTTTACACTAAGCAATTTAAAATCCGTTCTGAAATTACCCAAATTTTCAAACATGGCGAAAACATTTCAGTTTGTTTGGGCTTTTGACGCCCTGCCTACCTCACCCCTTTTATTTAGAAGGCAAGCCATCAATATAGTAGAGCTGATATCTGAAAAATTACATAAAATAATTTCGCAATAACAAAATGCTACTTGTCAAATCAGATGTTCGAGCATTTCATCAAACATTATTGAATTTCTATTTATGTCACTGCATTTCTTTTTAATTTTACACCAACAAGTGCTATCGCTAATTAAATCACTCTACCTAGACCACAGAGTTAAAAAAATCAAATGAAGTTGAGCGGTAGAAAAAATAATAACAAATTAAAAAATATAAAAGTGGCAAATGAAAGAAGGTGCGAGAATGGCACTCGACCTGTTACAGTTTTAATTACGTGGTATGTTGCAGTTAAAGTCTGAAATTGTAGAAACAATTTAAACAATCACCGAAAAAAATGTAGATAGCCAGAAAGGAATTTAACTATTTACCAACATAAAATGTCTTTCGAAAGGTCTTTGACATCATAGGTGCTTGATAAGTCAACAGTTTTTCTTCGTAAAAGATGTTTAGATTTATGAACATTAACTTCAACTCATACAAGAACTAATTCATGAACTCTAATGTTTCTTACGATTACCTCGATTTTCGAAGCCACGTATGTATCTCTGCGAAGACGTTTTTACCTTCCTGACGCGATATACATTTTATTACACTTTTTATCTCATCTAGGTATCTGTCTAATTGTATGGGAGTTTGACAGATAGATGCGTTAAATTCGTTATCGCGCGCCGGCTGGATGCTGCAGGTGTAATAAATGGACAACTACCAAATTCACCAATTTTCCAGCTCTAACTACAACACACACAGTGAACATAACCTACGTGTTATAGTGTAACGAGTAACAATAAACTGTATCTCACTTGCCATCTCCAGAGGGCATGATGGTCGCACATAAATTGGCTACTTTCCAACTAGTCAAATCAGCAACTTTTTATGAAATGTCAAAAACGCTTTTTTGTATGAAAATAGTAAATTATGACGTCACATTTTAGTAAATATTGACTAATCAAATCAATTACTTATATACTTTTAATTCGATTATTAAAATCTAAATGTGCATTTTTTTTTAATGATGAATGAAATCCACAATATTTTTAACCATTAGTTTTAAGTATAAACGTTTTGAATTTTTTAAGCTACCCAGTCAAGTACCCAATTGTGTCGTCAAAAACAATGCACTGTTCTGGGCCCTGGGGTCCATTCTATAAAACTACAACTTTAATATTATAAGAAAAATTCGATGTACATTGCGTGGGTGATTAAACTAGTAATATTCCTTGGTATCCAAATAAGTTACAGCTACGCAATGTATATGGAATTTCAGTTGGTATTTTGTATGTTATAGTTTCTAAGGGAACTAGGTAGCGACACAGTAGTGAAATTTGATATTGCGTCACATTTCCAAAGACTCCATTTTATGAGCTTTTAACTCGTTATTAGGAGGAGAAGCAGCTGTTTTATTCTATACATGAAAGAAGGTATATAGGTAGTAGTTAGGTATGTAGTAGGTACAGTTTGTACTAGTATAGGTACTAGTGTTTCAATAAGCGTAACAATGTGAACACGACACTGCTGTCTCTACCGCAGTTTTGCTGTATCCCGTTCCGGTTGCCAAGTATTGCAATATATACCTATCTATTGCCAACTCTATAAATTCCTAATAATCCGATTATTATAATCGTCCTGTTTTGCGGTAAAAGATCTAGTAAGGTGACGGCAATAATTTCCAATCGATAGCATTATCAACCAAAACTAACAATTCACGAATTGTTAGTTTTGGTTGATAATGCTATCGATTGGAAATTATTGCCGTCCCTTTCTGTTCTTTCAGAAACAGAAAATGACAGATATAGACTCATAATTAGTTAAATCGTGATTTTTGCAACTACGAATTTTTCTGTCAATCTATGTATTATACGTTGCTGACTTAACTTATTTTTGAAAGACCACTACCTAAGATAGAGTTATCACGATCAATGGCTTAGCGTGCCCTTCGAAGTGCGGTATCTTGCTTTTCAGATGCTGTAGATATACGTTATTTTGTCCTATCCGAACAGAGATCCAGAACGCAAAAAAAAAAGCAGTAACAGTAGGCAACACAGGTTGCACAAGCACAACGCATGCGCACGCGCCGCAGACGTACAGACGTACACACCGACCGACTGTTTTCACTATAGAAAGCTCCGATATGTGTAACGTTAGACGGGAAAGGGAGAAAACTTCCCAGTTGGATTACTTACTATTGCCGGTGAAATTGTGAAAATACTAGATTTAATTTAATTGTACAAATATAAATCACGCCTTTTGCTTTACGGGCAAGGCAGACCGTCGACGGCCTATTACGTCGCGTCAGGCTAATTAATAAAAAAATGACAATAGTGTTTCGCATTGGAATATAGCTTACTCGTATTTATAAAGCGATCTCAAGAATGAGAGCAATATTAAGTATGGATTTGGCATATCGTTTTGTACTGAAATGACATTTCTGATACGAACTCAAACACGCTGTCACTCTTGAGAGCAGATTATAAATACGGGCCGATGCCTTTGGTACGACAAACTTAAAAAACTAATTTATTGCGAATATAAAACTTAGAGCAAAGTATTTAAGTTTTATGACAAATCTCCTATCGTATCGCACTCCTAGAAACATGATATCATTTCATTCCCGTTTAGATTTATTGACGCATTCCTTACCACAATCCAATGTTACTCTCGTTATGTTTACTTTACAAGTAGGTACCTAGCTTTTCAAACAATGGCAGTTTTTTTTTCAATTCCTTTGTCCAATCTGTAACCTAACCTAACCAATTTCACGGGTGAATAAAATAGCAAGTCCGATGTTTATTAAAAGTACCTTTAAGAATTTCTTAAAGAAATTGTGCTTGTGAATATTCCGCAACTTTTTTAAACTTAGGTATACGCTAGAAGGAAAAATCAGTACTATTAGGTATATTTTTGTGCTAAAAGCTACGGCCTTTATTACCAAGTCTCGAAACTTATTATAATTTAAAGATATGTAATGTAACTATTTCAGATTGATGCTGAATAAAACACCTAAAAATAGCATCAATCCTTATACACTTTCCGTGAATGCTGAAGATCTCCTTTTTCAGACGTGGCAAAACAGTTTAAAAGCCTTTGATCTTCAACCTAGTCTATTGAAAATGCAGACGTGATTTTATAAGTGGTGATAAGATAAAAATATTAAAGAGGGGCTTTACCACGTGTGGCCTTATAACTTTAACATTTGGTATCATCATCTTCCATCTTCCTAGCCTTTTTCCCGTATTTCACGGGGTCGGCTACCTAACCTAGGGGATTGAACGAGGGTACTGGTTTACATTTGGTATCGTTATATGTACTTAAATCATTTACAACAGAATGGTACCTAGACCTAGGTAGGACTATCAAGATAATCTGTACCATGGAACGAGAGGCTCCCGGATTTGTTATATGTGAAAGGCGCCTTACAGAGTACTATTATACAATGTGTAACAGAAAGGGTATATATGTCGCAGGGATTTAGTCAAAGACGTTATATTATAATTTATCTTAGGAAATTTATAATCTAACCTAACCTAACCTACCGATAGATTATAATTTCACTAGTGTAATTGTAATGTCACGACTATCAAAATATACCTGCGACATATGCATCGTGAAAGGTGTGAATCTACCCATGAAACTAAACAACTTTCCCTAAGGAATACAAAAAATAATATTAAGCTTCCATACAAAATGCATCAGCTGATGCACATTTACGAGTAGTATGGGAAGTCCAATTTCTTTTTTCGTATTTCGACCTATGTTCCTTAGGGATAGTTGTTCAGTTTCATGGGTAGATTCACATATTTCACGATGCATATACCCTTTATGTTACATGTTGTATATTCAGTGCTTACAGTAAAGTACAGTACGGTACGCCTTGTAGTCACATTACATGCCGCGACAAAAAGCACGCACCATCTACTTGCGGTAGGGATATTCTGCAAATCATATAAAAATAAAACATGAAATTGAAGTGGATTTAGGAATCTTTATTATATTTTGACGATACTTTATTTAATAGACAAAGAAAGTACCTACCTAGACCTACTGGAAAGTAAACAAAGTATTATTTAATAAGTCGCACGCGCAAGGTCTTATTGGAAGAAAAGACATCAACGCACTCGTACTATATTTTTGCAAATTTAATTTAATTATTTATGAAACTAAATTGTAATTATTAGATTAAAATAGTTCTTCGTCATTCTTCGTAGAATCTTTTACAAGTTATAATACGACTCAGCAAAAACATGTCGAATGTAAACAAAGTTCAAATTCAATTAAGGATTATTTATGCGTTTTAATTTTTTTTTTAGCGCTGTCGTCTTTATACAAACTAAGCACAAAAAGTTAAAAATAGAAAATGCTATCGATTCCTTAAAAGCACGACTAAAACTAAATCTTGATTAAAATTATTGCAGTTTTTCATGATAGAAAATGACAGGTAGGTATAAACTTTATAGTTAAGTCGTGATTTTTGCAACTACAGATTGCTACCAATGTAGGTATAATAAAACATATTTCTAGGCAGCAGAGTATCAGAATAGACCGTCCCATATAGTTAGGTCACCGTGGGGTCAACAGCTGCCCCTTTCACTACCGTCTGCACATAATTCGACCCTCACGAGTGTCTTTAGAAGCCTTCCTAGTAGAACTCACCTCGTAAACGAAGGTAAATGTTAACCATGATGAATTGATGAGGTAAAAGATTAAGCTGCTTATTGTTTTTTTTTTCAAATCTAAGACAGGTTAGGTTAGATTATTGAGTCGAGAAAGATCCATAAACCCTCGTGTCAGAGTTTTAAACAGGATAATGGCCTCCGACATAATTTTTGTATCGATTCTACCTATGTTATGCTATGTATGTTAGGTTTCTATGCGTTATTGTTGGCCTGTAGAAATCGCAGTAGCAACACCTACGGAGGTGCAACTGGGTTTTTATTCAGTAGAATGGCTATTGGTCGATGTATAACTTTTTCTGAATGTGGAAAAGGTAAAAGCTGTCCGATAAAGTTTCTCAATGCAGAGAAAAGAGAAATGCTATCACTAAGTAACGAGATGAATGTATTGTCCACTACTGCTCGTATGTCATTGAATCATCAATAAGAATATCACACAATCGGTAATTTAGAGAATAAAAATATTATCTGCAATGATCAATAATGGATTAATGGGATATAATGATCTGACAACAATCGTAAATTAACTATAATTATCATGTGTTGATAACGTATGTCAACGGTTTTTTCTTAAGAGTCCCTTGGCGTAAGGGACATTTTACACTTTTGCATTTGGGTTTGATCTTAATGTCCTATTCCGCTGTCCCTTACACCCCGTATATAACAGCCTGTGCTCATCGCTTCACTGCAAGAAACTTAGAAGTTTCTTTATCGTTATCTATATATCTATATCTCTGGTGTAACAATATTATTACCTATATACTTTAACCCAAGATATCGGAACAGACCTTTAAGAAAACACCACTCACGGTACAATACCATGATTTGCATCCTCCTGTCTATCAGAGGTTCAAATAAACAACTCTCCAAGACTGACATTAGGCAGTTGGACTTTCTTCGTTATCTTACTAGGTAGCCGGGAGATGGAGAAGCGATTTTACACTTAAAGGCAAGGGAATAGAGTTGGTAATGGAAAGGTTTAAGATCGGTTTTCATCGGGTTTTCTTCACCGTAGGCGATTGAGAGGGTGTGGTGCAAGTTATGAAAAGAGAGGTAAGCGATTAAAACGTTCTTCTTGGATACTCTAATTGATTTGCGATTGATTCTCAATTTATGCAGTATCATACTTGGGATACCGATTTAGCAAAGAGGATGGAGTAACAGAGACAGAGAAATGATAGAGTAGTAAATAGCAGAGATGACAGAGTGGCAGAGATATCAATAGATAGCTAAGGAGGTCTTCCTGCTCATAACCTAACCTAACCTAATATAACCTGTCGTTTACTATACGCGCTGTCAGGTACACAGAAGAGTCAATGAGGGAACGGCAGCGACTTCTCTAATCAGTGGTCAGGTAAGTTGTCGTGTCCAAGGACGGCCCGATGAACCTTGTTGTCAAAGTCTAAATAGCTGTAATATGCCTCTGCATTGTTTCTTATTTAAAAAGTAAAACCACCGTATTAATAAAACACTTTCAAGATTGAGAGCGATATGACAGGTCATTTTGTACTGAAATGACATTTCTGATACGAACTCAAACTCGCTGTCACTCTCGCGTTGATAAATACGGGCCTAGGTACACTAGGGCTCGTATTTATAAAGCAATCTCAAGATTGAGAGCAATATTAAGTATGGATTTGACAGGTCGTTTTGTACTGAAATGACATTTTTGATATGAACTCAAACTCGCTGTCACTCTTGAGAGCTGATTATAAATACGGGCCTAGATGTTCTGCTTCCGCTCCTAGCTTAGACAGTTTGTCAGATTGACGTGTGCCGATGACTGACAATGGGCGGGTCAAGTTGAGGGTCGAGGTCACCAGGGGACCACCTTCGGACTCCCTAAGGTCACTGATAACGAAACCATTAGTTTCCCGTTGATTTGCGTTTGTTCCTCATTTGTGCAGATTCACACATGTGGGTAGTAGACCCGTAAGTACTGCGTTATAATAACCTTATATCGTGTGAAAACATTGAATAGGAATAAAAAATTTAAAAAAAATTGTTCTTAGTTCATAATTTTTACAAACAAAATTCATATTTTACCATGAAGTTTTAGCTTCCGATCGTTTTTGAGTATATCCATGCATTACAAACAAAATTAAAAATGTTTTAAACTTATAATACATCTTGTATCTATCTATGACATAACATGGACCTTCTCACGAATATATCACACGGAAAGAGTCTAAACAAAACGATATAGATATTAACCTGGATACATTAGTGGGCACGACTAATGCGTTCTGATGTGTATTGATGAGGGTAGAGACAAAAATCAAACAGAGCATCGTATGGGCATTTCACAATTGAAGGTTAGGTTTGAGTCGTAGTGAGAGCAAGAGAAAGGGTTATGATGGTGGATAAATATTCAATACGATATTAGAAGTGGAGATAATAACTCTCACTGATATTCCTGGAGAGCATGACTTAAGTAACTACATGTTAACTAAAGTTGTTGCTGTCCCTTTCTCTTTCTCAGGATAGACAATGACAGGTAATAATTTTAGTCAAGATTGAGTGATTTTGTGCGCATACGAATCGATACCAAATAAAATAGGTTTAGGAATTGTAGTTTTTCAATTTCAAGAGCTCATTAACTTTCTTGAGTTCCTTATTAATTAATTGCGCCAATTTCTGTGCATTATGTACTTTTAAAAATAGGTACTTTATCCAAATATCTCTCAGTACATCCCGTCTCCGTTCCGTGCCACGTATGATATAACCGCCAAAGCATTGTTGCAAAGACAAGCACATGCTATCTGGTAATTAATCTGCGCGGAATGGAACGTAACGCGGAGATACACGGACTGCGCACGCGCGCCGTGTACTGTAGATTTGACGCAGTGTTGCCAGTAACTTCAATGATAGACTGGGAGTATTAAAAAATTGCATGTGTGAGGTCCTGGGACAAGTGGCGCAAATCGTGTTGGAGGACAAGGCCCGTATTTATAATCAGCTCTCAAGAGTGACAGCGAGTTTGAGTTCGTATCAGAAATGTCATTCCAGTACAAAATTACCTGTCAAATCCGCACTCAATATTGCTCTCAATCTTGAGATCGCTTTATAAATACGAGCCTAAGACTCACTTTGGGTCCCTGAGCCGCAGCAGTAAGAAAGTATGTGCGAGGTGGCTGCTGATCATCATCTCCCTAGCCTAGACTTTTACCGTATTTCATATGGTTGACTAAATAAATCTAGGGGATTGAACAAGTTTTTACACAAAGCGACTGCCATCTGACGCTATCCTAGATGAGGCTTTTGCCAGGTTAGTGGTCAACCCATCTCTTCCCGGGAATACTGTGATATTAAGAATTAAACATGGTACAAGCTTGACTGGTAGGTAAGCCCGGTAGCCATTCCTAAAAGTGCAAAACTTCGCGATGATCCTTCTACGACGAATTTCACATAAGCTTTTGAAATTTAACTTCTTTGATTAGAAAAAGCATGATCTGGCATCACCACAGCAAACATTTAAAATGAACTATGACAGAGTGCAATGTATATGGAGTTTGAGGTCACAGCCAAAGCTGGTCAATATTTAAGTTGAATAATTAAGTGTATGATTGATTGTTTAGCTATGATATAATAAATAACAAAATAATGAAACGAAAGGTAAATAGATCAGATTGATTGGTATATTAAGAACATCATTGATCTACTCTACATATTTATAATTAATGCAATAAGTGTATCTGTAGTATGAAAGCTCTTTTTTTTTTTTTAAACATGTAAGTACCTAATACCCGCAAACTGATAGGGGTTGCTCAGTGACCAGAAAATTCTTTTAGGAAATGAAAAAAAAAAACATGGCCTTTCCATACAAAACAAATTGTCTGATCGAGGTGGTCATTTTGTATGGGAAAGTAATTTTTTTTAAACACCTGAAAAAAAGTCCTGGCGTAAGTTGTTCAGTTTCGTTGACTGAGCAACCCCTATCAGTTTGCGGGAAGCTGTCCCTTACAACCTGTATACTCCTAGGTTGTGGTTTCCTAAAATATCATTTTCATTTCCATGCTGGACTGGGAGTGATAGAAAAACGTAGAATGTGCCAACTGCATTTCCTCCCGGGCATGCTGTAAAAATCAGCTAAGGGAATCGAGGGTTTCAGTGTATTTCAATTTAGGCGATGGGCTGACAACCCGTCACTATAGCAATATACATAATCATCATCTGTACTAGCCCTCGAAACTTGTCAGACGTGGCGGAACAACCTATGTTTAGGTCGTTTTTGCTCTGCCTACCCCATTAGGGATACAGGCGTGATTTTATGTATGTATGTATGTCATTTTCATTTTAAAATGTGGTGGCTTTTGGCACTTATTTGTCTGAGATAGAGGTCCTAGCGATAGACTTGGATGAATGATTCGACTGTGCTTTGGAGCAAGCTCACAAAAAAGTTGTTCACTATCAATTTGAAAAACTTTTGCCTACCCTATAAAGGATAAAGACGTGACTGTATCCCATCGACAATCTAAATCACGAAGCAGACAATGAGGTTTTAAAACAAACAGCTAGTTGAAATGAACTTGTAAAGCATAGTGGATAACATTTGCATAATTTTATCGGCTATTCTAGTGTAGCGGTTCCCAATCTTTAGCTGAACGAAACATTAGACTGGGGGCGTCTGGTTATACTGATGTTCTAGGCTCTAGATAAAGGATTGGGCTAGTGGATTATTCTATTTATAAAATATAAAAAAATATACTCTTAAGAATGGTAGTTTTTAAGGAATCAGGAAATGAGTTATTTGAATTTTACGCACCGGAAATTTTATGCAAATGAATTGATACTTAAACGAAACTGCACATGGACTTGACTTATAAATCGCCTCAACCCGGCCTAATTAGCTGTGGTTTCTTCAATTTCATATCTTAATTATTTAGAGTTGTCCACGGAATTTTGTTTTCTAGGGCTCGATATAAGGATTCATACGAGGGTTGTGGTAAAAAGTTTGAGAACAACTGCTCTAGCGTATAGCAGAGAACGGAGCGAATAAGATTGCTTCCTTGAAGGGACCACCGAAGTGTTGTGATAGTGAATCTAGAGCCATGAAAGCATATGTAATGAATTATTGTATTGTTGGAGTGTGAGGTATGCGAACAAAATTTAATTTAAAATATTAAAGACTGAAGCAGGGCGCATAATATGATACTTAGGGCCAAAATTTAATATAACGAATGTGTTTGCTTCTAAGTATAATAGCAAAATTTTAAATGAAATAAAATAATAATAAGTAGCTTTTTTATTCCACGTTAGAATACAAAAAGGTTCTCTAGAATGGTAAAGTGTCTATTTACAAGTAAAAGTGCATTGCGTTTCTGTTACATGACCGAATGTAAATAGAACTAGGCTACACTTCAATGGATATGTTTTTCATGTGATAACATCTCGGCAAAGTGTTAGCAGGAAGTCAGCTTTATAGGACAAGAGATCGTGTTAGTTTCCGGACACAGTTTATATAATTCGATAAAGGCCTATGATATTTTGGCCCGTATTGAGCTCTTGAGACTGAAAATGAGTTTAAATTCGTATCAGAGGTATTTCAGTACAACACGGACTGTCAAATCTATACCTAATATTGCTCTTAATCTTTAGATACTTTCATAAATACGAGTCTATGAAATAATGGTCTTGAGGGCCTGGAATGATCTCAATGGCTAATATGAAGTTGTTTTCTGTATTTAATGAGGTCTCATTCCAAAACGGTAACAAACATAATGATTTATTTATTACACATAAATTCAAAGACCTATTATATGTTTATTAGGCGGAAACAAATGTACTGACACTTAGACAGGATAAAACTCTCTGGTGGTTTAGTTTTGTCTGATAAACTCTGTTATCAGAGTTTTGACAGCCTAACATGGATTGTTTAAATTCTACTATCAAAAACTCGAAGCCAAATTAGACAAAAGCATGCGGAATTATAAGTAAAGATTAGTTTGTAACATAAGCTCTTAGTCTAAACACTGTCGTTATCAGGAAGTGAGTGGACTTTATGTAAAGAGATCCGTTGTCTTTATTGGAGAGAAAATTAGATGCGACGGTGAATATAGTAGGATCGTATTATGTAGGTTTATGGTTCGTAGGGTTTATGTTTGTTTTGACTCGTTCATCTCAAATCTGTGGTAAAAAGCAACTTATGAGATATGAGAAAGATGTGTCTTATTCGAATTCTTTCTTCTTTAATGCTGAGTAGGAAAACTTTTCGGTATCGTGTATCTATCTATCTTTCCATCCCCTTTGTCTCAATGAGTGATTGTATTTTTTACAAATCAAAATATTTTTAAAAAGTTGATACACTACCTACAAGAACCAAACAGTGAGAAAAGCTGTCCAAAATAAGTTTTAAATCCGTTTCTCATCTTTAAACAATGCTATCTTAGGGTGTGAAAAGAAAATAAACTAATTAAATTATTTTAACAGAGCTTCTGATTAAATGACCGAAGTAAGAAAAATAAGATCGTATGGGAATGTGACGATGTGATGCAATTGGACACAGCACAGAACACATAAAATAATACTAGAAGTGATAGTTGAGTAATAGATTGTATGATTTTTTAATAACGGTTAGGTAAAGAGCCAATCTAGTAACCGTACCTAAATAAAGGGAAATTTATTGGAGAAATAAATAATTTAAAATGTCCAAGAGCCCTAAAAATAAAGCTATAGGTATATTTTTTAAAACTTATTTTGGACAGCTTTTCTCACTGTTTGGTTCTTGTAGGTAGTGTATCAACTTTTTAAAAATATTTTGATTTGTAAAAAATACAATCACTCATTGAGACAAAGGGGATGGAAAGATAGATAGATACACGATACCGAAAAGTTTTCCTACTCAGCATAAAAGAAAGAATTGAAAGACACATTTTCTCATATCTCATAAGTTGCTTTTTACCACAGATTTGAGATGAACGAGTCAAAACAAACATAAACCCTACGAACCATAAACCTACATAATACGATCCTACTATATTCACCGTCGCATCTAATTTTCTCTCCAATAAAGACAACGGATCTCTTTACATAAAGTCCACTCACTTCCTGATAACGACAGTGTTTAGACTAAGAGCTTATGTTACAAACTAATCTTTACTTATAATTCCGCATGCTTTTGTCTAATTTGGCTTCGAGTTTTTGATAGTAGAATTTAAACAATCCATGTTAGGCTGTCAAAACTCTGATAACAGAGTTTATCAGACAAAACTAAACCACCAGAGAGTTTTATCCTGTCTAAGTGTCAGTACATTTGTTTCCGCCTAATAAACATATAATAGGTCTTTGAATTTATGTGTAATAAATAAATCATTATGTTTGTTACCGTTTTGGAATGAGACCTCATTAAATACAGAAAACAACTTCATATTAGCCATTGAGATCATTCCAGGCCCTCAAGACCATTATTTCATAGACTCGTATTTATGAAAGTATCTAAAGATTAAGAGCAATATTAGGTATAGATTTGACAGTCCGTGTTGTACTGAAATACCTCTGATACGAATTTAAACTCATTTTCAGTCTCAAGAGCTCAATACGGGCCAAAATATCATAGGCCTTTATCGAATTATATAAACTGTGTCCGGAAACTAACACGATCTCTTGTCCTATAAAGCTGACTTCCTGCTAACACTTTGCCGAGATGTTATCACATGAAAAACATATCCATTGAAGTGTAGCCTAGTTCTATTTACATTCGGTCATGTAACAGAAACGCAATGCACTTTTACTTGTAAATAGACACTTTACCATTCTAGAGAACCTTTTTGTATTCTAACGTGGAATAAAAAAGCTACTTATTATTATTTTATTTCATTTAAAATTTTGCTATTATACTTAGAAGCAAACACATTCGTTATATTAAATTTTGGCCCTAAGTATCATATTATGCGCCCTGCTTCAGTCTTTAATATTTTAAATTAAATTTTGTTCGCATACCTCACACTCCAACAATACAATAATTCATTACATATGCTTTCATGGCTCTAGATTCACTATCACAACACTTCGGTGGTCCCTTCAAGGAAGCAATCTTATTCGCTCCGTTCTCTGCTATACGCTAGAGCAGTTGTTCTCAAACTTTTTACCACAACCCTCGTATGAATCCTTATATCGAGCCCTAGAAAACAAAATTCCGTGGACAACTCTAAATAATTAAGATATGAAATTGAAGAAACCACAGCTAATTAGGCCGGGTTGAGGCGATTTATAAGTCAAGTCCATGTGCAGTTTCGTTTAAGTATCAATTCATTTGCATAAAATTTCCGGTGCGTAAAATTCAAATAACTCATTTCCTGATTCCTTAAAAACTACCATTCTTAAGAGTATATTTTTTATATTTTATAAATAGAATAATCCACTAGCCCAATCCTTTATCTAGAGCCTAGAACATCAGTATAACCAGACGCCCCCAGTCTAATGTTTCGTTCAGCTAAAGATTGGGAACCGCTACACTAGAATAGCCGATAAAATTATGCAAATGTTATCCACTATGCTTTACAAGTTCATTTCAACTAGCTGTTTGTTTTAAAACCTCATTGTCTGCTTCGTGATTTAGATTGTCGATGGGATACAGTCACGTCTTTATCCTTTATAGGGTAGGCAAAAGTTTTTCAAATTGATAGTGAACAACTTTTTTGTGAGCTTGCTCCAAAGCACAGTCGAATCATTCATCCAAGTCTATCGCTAGGACCTCTATCTCAGACAAATAAGTGCCAAAAGCCACCACATTTTAAAATGAAAATGACATACATACATACATAAAATCACGCCTGTATCCCTAATGGGGTAGGCAGAGCAAAAACGACCTAAACATAGGTTGTTCCGCCACGTCTGACAAGTTTCGAGGGCTAGTACAGATGATGATTATGTATATTGCTATAGTGACGGGTTGTCAGCCCATCGCCTAAATTGAAATACACTGAAACCCTCGATTCCCTTAGCTGATTTTTACAGCATGCCCGGGAGGAAATGCAGTTGGCACATTCTACGTTTTTCTATCACTCCCAGTCCAGCATGGAAATGAAAATGATATTTTAGGAAACCACAACCTAGGAGTATACAGGTTGTAAGGGACAGCTTCCCGCAAACTGATAGGGGTTGCTCAGTCAACGAAACTGAACAACTTACGCCAGGACTTTTTTTCAGGTGTTTAAAAAAAATTACTTTCCCATACAAAATGACCACCTCGATCAGACAATTTGTTTTGTATGGAAAGGCCATGTTTTTTTTTTTCATTTCCTAAAAGAATTTTCTGGTCACTGAGCAACCCCTATCAGTTTGCGGGTATTAGGTACTTACATGTTTAAAAAAAAAAAAAGAGCTTTCATACTACAGATACACTTATTGCATTAATTATAAATATGTAGAGTAGATCAATGATGTTCTTAATATACCAATCAATCTGATCTATTTACCTTTCGTTTCATTATTTTGTTATTTATTATATCATAGCTAAACAATCAATCATACACTTAATTATTCAACTTAAATATTGACCAGCTTTGGCTGTGACCTCAAACTCCATATACATTGCACTCTGTCATAGTTCATTTTAAATGTTTGCTGTGGTGATGCCAGATCATGCTTTTTCTAATCAAAGAAGTTAAATTTCAAAAGCTTATGTGAAATTCGTCGTAGAAGGATCATCGCGAAGTTTTGCACTTTTAGGAATGGCTACCGGGCTTACCTACCAGTCAAGCTTGTACCATGTTTAATTCTTAATATCACAGTATTCCCGGGAAGAGATGGGTTGACCACTAACCTGGCAAAAGCCTCATCTAGGATAGCGGTCAGATGGCAGTCGCTTTGTGTAAAAACTTGTTCAATCCCCTAGATTTATTTAGTCAACCATATGAAATACGGTAAAAGTCTAGGCTAGGGAGATGATGATCAGCAGCCACCTCGCACATTCTTTCTTACTT
>JARACY010005240.1:0-22730 GCA_029255725.1 Scrobipalpa atriplicella | reverse complement strand
GCGGCTCGGACTTCAATCCCTACTCGTCAGTCAATTGCTGATTTTCCATGCCTCGACAACAATGTACTATTTGGTACCTATACCTACTCTGAGTCGGAACTAACATTTTGGATAGCTATTGTAAATTCCGACGAACAAACATTCACCAATTGCATTCACCACGTTTCCAGCCAGATACACAACACAAATAGAGAACGGGTGTGTTTCCTGCCAAGTCAACCAATAATTTTTGATGTGTATCAAACGTAGGTAAAGTCTTGGCACGCTGCAAGGCTGGCAACACTATAAACGTAGAAGCGCCATCTATGTGCCATCTCCAAATTGGGTTGCTCTACTGTGACACAAGCTGTATTCGAGCGAAACTAATGTACCCGCATCGCAGATCTAAAATAAAGTAGACCACGCTATCCCTTTAAACTGTATAAAAGCAAGCGTGGAAAAGTTTTTCGTACCAACTTTTAGGAGGAGTAGGCCTTCAAAAACAACCATTTACCCGGCAAATAGTTAAGGGAGATAAATGATATCTCTATGATAACTCTGAGTTTTTTTTAATACTCGCTAGGCAAGTCGACTTGCGGTATCTTCTGCTCCAAATAAGTCTACGTGGTCAACCTACTATCTACCTCTATCTTATATTATTGTATGAAATATAGCTACCGTGTGTTATTAAAATTCATATTTTGTAGAAAATAAAGCTGAACTGAACCGTATCGTATACAATATTTTGTTCATTTGTTCATTGTCGGGTATTTTTTTACAAAAACATTTTTCGACTAAATCAGCTTCGGCATGTTCTGAATAGTAATTTGTTTTATTTTTGTTACCCAATAGCCGAATTTGTTAGGCATAAAGCGGGTAGGGTTTAAACAGACGACCTTGGTATATTATTCAAATTACTCTGCCAGTAAGCAGAACTACCATTTTATCGTCCTTACACGACCTGGTAAATTTAATAGTGGCTTTTTTCTATAAAAACCAATAAAAAAATAAAGAAGGTTTTTTTTCAGAAATCCATACTTCCATACAATCCATACTAGGTAATATTATAAATGCAAAAGTAACTCTGTCTGTCTGTCTGTTTGTTGCTCTTTCACGTCTAAACGGCTGAACGGATTGAGATGAAATTTGGCATGGTGATGAAACGGACATAGGATACTATTTACCGGGGGAAAATACTAATAAACTATTTAGCCGCGGGTGAAACCGCGGCACAGAAAGCTAGTCGTAAATGAACTAAGAAAAACATGAACTGCTTTGAAATAAAAACTCTATATTTATGACTGAAAAGCGGAAAAGGCTAACGGCAGAATTCAAACGTTTCTTTGTCCAATCAAAAGCTTGTGATCGTTTGGACAGAAGAAGTCAATAACTGAATTGCCCAGACAATACATGTTCCCTCTGTTGTCTTTTACCGCCACATTGAGTACGGATCAAACGGAAGTAGGAAAAGTAAAACGGAGACGGATACAGAATAACTGGCGTTCAAAATTTTGTACTTACCTATACGTATATATACCATGGCAAGAAATGTTGTCGCACATACTTAGTTGATTTGTATCAAACAAAACAAGAGATTCTCACTTAATTGTACTATTCTGTACTATCCCATCGACTACTACCTACATCATCATCATAATTTTAAGCCCACATGTGGGTGGCCACTGCTGGGTATAGACCTCTTTTCTATTACGTTTAATAATTATCAATGTGACATTGTCAAATTAAGATGATGTTAACGTATGAGAAATACAAAAAAAACTTCTAATATCATAAAACTAAAGGATAGTTCGGGAGAAAATATAGGACAAAAATCTATACCAATTGCTATCTTCTGACGGGAATACATTAAAATTTAATAAACTTAATATTTTCATAAGAATTGTGTTCTAAGATGAAGACAGGTTTAGATTTTTCACATTCTTGTTTCAAAAACTCCCTACAGGCGTAAAGGTACCTACCCTTTGTCAATGCCACCCTTTATATTTTATCCACAACGAGTATAGATCACAAATATACCGTCTCCTATTCAACCGTGTGCCGACGAAGTATCGATGTATCAACTCAAACGCATAGCAACGCGTCTCACTTACAAAGTATAGTCAATGACAAAAGTAGTCGTTTGTCATAATATTTAGTTCGAAATAACTTTGACATTGAAGCTGATTCGGGTAGTAGAGACAACATTATTTGTTTTAACTTGATCTTGTCAATTTCTGAATAAAAAAGAGACAGAAATTCAATAGCTTGTTAAAGTGACGTTACACACCTAACATAAGATGGCATAGGTATCTATGGTGTCGTTTAAATTAAGCGCTCTACGTGACTTTAGCATGATATTATAATTTAAAGAAAAGCGCCATAAATTAGGACTTTTAGTTAATGAACGAAAGTTAAATAAACATTCAAAATTTTAAAACAAGGGGAAATTAAAAAAAAGCGTCGAAATTTTTCACCAATCCCAACACCGTTCACATATTTTGGAAATCAATTTGCGATATCTTGCTAAAATATTCAAATATGATTAAATGTTTTTTCGTACAGCGAAAAAGTTGAAGTGATAGTGATACCCAAATATCAGTAATCCAGTTTGTCCAGAATTTACATTTATTATTAACTTTTGCCCCCGAGTGTACTTTTGCCGTGTACCTTTTCGTTGCTCACAAAGCCCCGACGGTTGCATATTAAAATGTATGGTCACGAACCCGACGAATTATCGTGACTATGTATGACTGTATGGTATGAGACACTACAAATTAAGTTTTGACATGAGTATGATGAAACTTATGGTTGTTTTGTAATTCGAGCAACGTCTTGGCATTTTGCAAAATGTTAAATGTTATGTTCTGTACTTACGTGTTCGTTATTGTTCATTTTTCAACAGCATTTATGGAACTTACCTGAAATTAAAAATATTTTAAAATTAGTTACCATTACCAGTTTGGTTAGAACAAGCTGTATCATACATACATACATATAATCACGCCTTTATCCCTAATGGGGTAGGCAGAGCGTAAACGACCTACACAAAGGTCGTTCCGCCACGTCTGACAAATTTTGAGGGTTATTCCAGATGGATCTGTATATTGCTAATAGTGACGGGTTGTCAGCCCATCGCCTAAATTACAATACTGAAACCCTCATATCCCGTAGCTGATTTTTACAGCATGCCCGGGAGGAGATGCAGCTGGCACATTCTATGTTTTTCTATCACTCCCAGTCTAGCATGGAAGAAACAAGCTGTATCACAGTTAAAATATATTCCGTGCTTTGGAGGGTCACAAGGAATAAATCTAAAAGAAAATCAGATATATTTACTTAAATAATAATGTATTTGCATGTTTTAAATAATAATTGAACCACCAATTACATAAATTCATATTCTATTGTAATTGGTAATTTAACAAGGACTAGCGCCTCCTCAAAAGGACTTGTCGAACTTGATCTCAAAGGGTATTGCGTAGGATTCTGCCCTTTAAGGCCCTTTAAAACAATAATGACATTGAATATATCTTTCTAAGAGGCTCATGTATGTGTATTGTGTACCTAATAAAGAGTTCTTTTTTTTATCATTGGTACGCGGTAAAAATTTGGCCCTATATATAGCTGAGCACATTATAAAAGATGATTAGCAAGCGCTTGGTTCGAATACGTGGATTTTTTCAGAAAGTGATGAACATTGACAGAAAAGAACGCATCAATATTCCAAAATTTCAGCTGTGTATGACAGAGGGAAGAATGCACGGCTTCTCTTTGATGTCCTTTCCTTCCGCTGTCACAGCCAAACACAACTCCATCGTGGAATTTACGGCCATTCATCAAACATTCTAGCCATTCATTTTTGCCCATATCCAGCTTTTCCAAGCCGTTCAATACGCGTCAGTTTAAAAAAGAAAAGAAATGCGCTCTGTGTTGTCACAGACCGACTGCAACGTGGTTGCTGATTGCGTTGTATTGAAGTCAGAACATGATGGTCATTTCACACATGCCACATTCAAACTTATTGCAGCCAACCGATAAAAATATGCCCTACATATATGCCTATCCCTTAGCAAACCTTTACGATTCCCATGGAAAGAAATTAATTCTAATTATGCAATCAAAATTAATAATACAACAAAGTTTCTACAAGTTGAACAATATGAAATCCAGCAACATTTATCTTTGACAATAACAACGGTGTAAAACTATTCTAGAAAATACAATACTAATAATGCATCTAGATCAACCGACTTTTAGGTAATGATACGGAACCACCGATCAATACATTCAACAAACAACTAGATCCGCAAATGAACTGTTAAAACGCATCCCGTCTGCATAACTCACTTTTATATTCATAGTCTCATTAGAGATACGGACTTATCAGAACACGCGAAATTGATTTAAGAACGCTCCAACTCCGACTAAAAACTTAAGACAAACAAGATAGTTGGGGTCTAGTTGGCGGGTATTTTGACAGGTCTCTGATAAAGTCGGATCGCGCCCTCAACTCGCACAACTTTCTATTTTATCGCTGTAAAAAGTTGATAACTCTGAAAATATATCAAATTCCGTCGACAACACGTAATGAGAAAAGTTTTGCGGAACTGAATCATAAGCTTTTAGTTTGTGGGACTTATGAATAAAGCAAAATAAACAGCATTTTTAGTACGTTTTTTTTATAACATAACAAAACAATTTGTTATTGCTTTAGGAGCTTCAGAGAACTTTCGTTCAGTTCATCAGTCTTTGCTTTGGAAAGTTATTTGTTATTGTTTATTATTTATTTGTTTATTATAATCAATCATTTAAATTATAATGATTAGGGAAATAGTTAAACTGACACACGTCAAAGTTACGCATATTAAAGCGTATCTTTGACATCCGTAGTCATTAGTAAATAATTAGCTAACACATACAGGTACTTCATCATCAGCAATCCACTGCTGGACATAGGCCTCTCCCATGGCGCCAGCCAGCTCGGTCTTCAGCCTTTCTCATCCAATTTCTGCCCGCTTTCTTACGAACATCATCGCTCCACCTAGTTTCAGGACGTCCTACACTACGTTTACATGTACTTAATTATTATTATTACACTAGCCTACACTGTCCCACTGCTGGGCAAAGGCCTCCCCTTTCTTCTTCCACTTAATACAGCAGAAAAATCCATTCCTATTAAAAATCACTCATTATTATGTTAATAATAACCTAATCCATTTTTAGTTCACATAGCTGTACCAAAACACTCCCACAACTTTTTTAAACTCTCAACGAAATAAGAATACCTATCATAACAAGAGTAGGTAAGTACACATTACATGAAAAGTTAAAACCCCGTAAAGCTTCTATAAAACCCCCCATTACGTGATACCTTGTCCCTTTGTTATTCATAAGAATAATAACATTTCAAAGAACTCCCTCAAGCGCGGAATTATTGAGTTCCCAACAAGAAACAAGCAGCTACTTAGACTCACCTTAATTTGTTTTACTACAGTTCATTTTGTTCCAATATAAAATTGAGACGGTTTCAGCCTGACATTGGCGCCACTTTAAAAAAAAAACATAAAAAAAAACTTCCATAGTGTTTTTAAAGCATCCAATTACTTTTTTCGGCACAAGTTCTTTTTGTTGTGTAGGTGTGTATCATTTATTTTGTAAAGGATTGCCTCTTCTAAATAATCATTGGGCCTTCAAGTGCAAGATATTTACAGAACTTCACACAAAAAAAATACTTACTTGTTATGCATTTTATTCTTTTATTTATACCGTAAGGGACAGCCTGCAAGTCCAAGGTGGTCATTTTGTATGGGAAAGACATTTTTTTTCTATTACCTGAAAGAATTTCCTGGTGAAAGTTGTTCAGTTTCGTTAACTGAGAACCCCTGTCAATTTTCGGTACGCTGTCCCTCACATTATGGTATGAACAAGTGGCACTAGTGTTGGGCACATCTCCTCTTAATGTCTTTTAAACACCTAATTAAATAGGACTTAAATCGAATTTATTTGGATAAAAGTTTGTTGGGATTACGCAGTCTCTTCCTATTATTTAAATTGGGGCTTACTTTGTTAATATTTTAATACTTAGGTACTGGTAAAATTTCCTAAATCCACAAAGAGGAAACTTTGTTTTGTGGACTTTCAGCAATAAAGGATATATTTTTCTTTTGAAATCTTGTTATTCTAACAATAATTTCATAAATTATATTTCCATAAATTATTTTTAGCGAACTCTTCTCCCAGGCAATTTTATTGGAATGGAAGAGGACATTTACAAAATTTTCCAAAAAAAAAAAAAACAAACAATAGTGCTAAAAATACAATACACTGTAAATTATTACTTAAAGCTTAGAAAAATATAGGTGCCTTTTATCATTATGTTAAAAGTCAGACTTATTTCGAGTGCCTGAGCTTTCCTGACTTAAAAAAAAACCGTAAAGTTGCTCTAATTAAAATGTTCCTCTCCTCCTGAGAACTTTCAAAACTTTTGTATACTTTTATCTCGCCGTCTAGGCTTCTTACTTAGTAACACTTTTATTTTTATTTTTTAAACCAAACTACAATGTTGAAAACAATTCCCTCGTGACGGTAAAAACAGTTATTCATAAACATTTCATACTACAAAACTGGAACAACCGGAATGAGAAATAAGTAGAATTTAAGGTATGTTTTTAATATACATCTAAACCTTGCGGCAGAGTTTAGTATTCACAGTACATTATCATCATCATCATCAGCCTGTATCAGCCCACTGCTGGACATAGCCTTTCTCATCCAATTTCTGCCCGCTTTCTTACGAACATCATCTCCCCAAAGGCACAGAATATATAATAGTACTAGGGAAGGAAAAACCGCACTTAAACTATTGTGCAATCAAAAATGACTAATAACTTCTTGCACGTTTTTCTCAAAAGCCTACATCATGCAGGATCCTATCAGCTAATCAGAATTCCCAAAGACAACGGGTACACTACTCAGCATCAATTAGCTCTGAATATACATCAATAAAAGGTCTTAAAACGTCAGAGCGCTTGGGATCGATCGGAAGATCGTAATCTATGACTTGCGTTTTAGAGAAAACTCATCAATGCCCGTATTCTAATAAGATATTGACGTGTTTTCGCCCATCAGACTTTTTATGGGGTTTTAAGGGGTTTAATATAAATGTGGATTGAAAACAGTGATAATTCGGAATAGAATTTGGCAACGTTTCAAATTAGACGTACCTACCTTAGCAATTTGCGCAAAGATATCTTCTAAAACTAAGGTAACTTCGACCTACATGTTCGAAGCGCCGTACGAAATTGCGCGATCAGATACTATGTAGGTATTTCCTTTCATTAGTTAGAAAAATAATGTTATTAGCTTTATATTAATTGGGTTCCATGATTGGATTTGGGTCCGTACAGACAAACGAGAAAATTTTCTGCATTATGTATTTGATTTCCCATTTTCCGAAAACAATCAGAATGGCTAAAAGTATTACCTATTTTCTCTTTTCTTAGATCAAAACATGGTATAGTATGGATTTTATTACTTGTCCTAAAAAGCCATAAAATTTAAAAAGAAAAAGAAGCTTCGAACCGAACTTATCAGAATCGTTGTCCATTTTCGGCGTAATCACAACTTTTTGTTCCCTTGACCGTCCGCTAAGAGTATGCAAAAAGACAGGTGATTCAGCTAGCAATGGATACCAGATATGCGCTTATCAGATGGTAATGACTAATGGCATGCCAGGGGTGACCAACCTAATGGCCGACCGGAGCCGCACGCAACATGATTAGAGAAATGCGACGTATTTTCGTACAAAGATGGATTGATCTCCAAATTATAGGATTAGGCAGGCACAATTCGATTTGCCTTTAAGGTAGGTAAGGTCGTTCTAAAAAGTATACAGTGTTTCGCGAAGGTAATCTTGTTTGAGCGAAATACGTTTTTTGGGTAAAATATACCCGTCAAACGATTCATTTATAATGTTTAGAAGAAATTTCAATATTTTGTTTTGTTGTAGTAAATTAGGTTAGGTTCCAGATAGCTTTCGTTTCTCTTTTATAATATATTTTTTATGATAAAAATTTATCATAGTTTTTTCTTACTGAACGTTTTGCCTTCCCAGCCTACCCTGTAAGAGACAGGTATATGTACTTGTGCATGTTACCTATTAATAATATTTCTAGATAAGTAATCCTAATTTTACTTTGAAGATATAAACAACTACCTAAAAAGAAAATAAAATAATCCATTAAAACTGTTCCATTAATTATACATAAATTTCGAGTGGGATCTTCTCCATAATAACAATCAAATTTAATTTACAAAATGGTGTATTATCCTCACCTGGAAACCATACACGCGTGTTCGGGTTTACTTTAACTCGGCAACAATTTCAATTAATTTTACGTGTAATGTTTCATTAAAGCTTTTCTTATTGTATGTACAATAATACAGGGTGTTAATTTAATTGCGTGCCATAGCTTAGGGTATTTCAGTAACGTTAAAGGAGCCCATAAAAAATATTTAAAAAGAAAACCAACAGAAAATCAAAAAACCAAAAGTCTTTATTTATTCCAAGAGCTGCGTCTGGCTCTCGCGCTATAACCGAGCCCGCGCGAGTCGCTATCACTGGTCGATGCAAGTCACGCGTCCCGCGGGACTAGTTATAGCGTGAGAGCTAGACGCAGCTCTGGGAATCATTATAAATACCGACTAACGTTTTTTCAAAAAGTTTTCGTACATAATATAATTTACTAATTACATCCAAATGTTGACTACCCCTGCCCTATGGGAACGTGACTGCGCAATGCATTGTGCATCTAATTGGCCAAGGTTCGACTCAGGTTCGATTCCCGGCCCTGCCAGATTAAGATAACATTCTCTGTAAAGGGCATTGTGTTCGGGGACGATTTGTCAACATCGGAAAGTCGAAACGTCGAAGCTCTTCGTTTCGAAAGCCAATAATGCACAGGATGATGTATGGCAAAAGAAACTGAATAGATGACAGTATACAACGTGTAACAGAAAGGGTATATGCATCGAGAAATGTGTGAATCTACCCATGAAACTGAACAACTTTCCCTAAGGAACATAGGTCGAAAAACGAAAAAAAAATTGTGACCTTTCATACAAAATGCATCAGCTGATAGCGTATTTAGTATGGGCAGTCAAATTTTTTTTTTTTTCGTATTTCGACCTATGTTCCTTAGGGAAAGTTGTTCAGTTTCATGGGTAGATTCACACATTTCTCGATGCATATACCCTTTCTGTTACACGTTGTATAAACGAGAACCAAAACTCTCTGTATCAATGTTGATCCAGTAAATTTTCCCATGGAAGTTGTACTTAATGGTAGTCACGCCTGTATCCTTAAGAGGCAGGCAGAGCGTCAACGACCTCCATAATATGGCGTTTTCGCCACATCTGGCAAGTTTGAGCAACATATAATTTATAGAACGAACTGTGCATGGCTTTTTAAATTGCAATACATGGAAACTCTCGTATCCCTATACTGATTTCTATAGCCTAGGAAGAAAATCATCTTAAACATTCTCTGTATTTCAATCGCTCTCAGTTCAGCATTTTTGGAACTAACTTCGTTCTTCGCGATACGCAACGCACCCTCATTGATCGGCCTAATCCTATCTTACGTGAACCGAACATGGCAATTACCTACCCTTATTATCACAGCTTTATCCCTTTGATCAAGCAAGATATATTAGTGCGATCACTATATACGTACTAAAGAATTAGTTATCTAATTTGACTTATAGGTATATCAGTCATGTCATAAGTCAGAGTTATAGGATCATTTTTTTTTTATATAGACGCGTTTGCTCTTGACTTTCATTTATATGAAATCAATCTTTTGATATGGGATTTTAATATGATTAGAAATATTTATCTCATCTCTCTCACTGCTAGACTTTGACCCCCCAATATACTCAAAAGATCATCTGATCACCAGAAATATGTCAAATATTTATTATGTTGGACCAAAACTAAATGCATAGGACCTAAGACGTCAAAAAAATTAAACAGTTAAACCGTTGCACCCTGTATTCACATCACAACAATGCATTGACGCAGGTCCTCATCCCAAAAAAAAATAGCAAAAAAAGTGTTTTTAAAACTAAATGGATCCACAGATGCTACTTACAAAGCATTGAATCTGGACAAAGCCATCTCTCCAGATGTTTTGCTACTGACTAATCCTTCGGTAGGTGGATTTCGGAGTTAAATTGCGTGGAGAATATTCGATCAAGGAGATTATAAAGATTAAAAAAAAAATGAGGAAAAAACCGGTGCTTTGAACTTAATGTCAGGTGTCGTAGTTTTTTTTTTTTCGTTAATAGTGTAGGCAGGCAAAGATTTGGATTCAATATGTCGTACAGTAATATAATATTTGTGACAATTCTAACAATGACAATAGCATTGTAAGGAGGAAGTACATACTTGCGATATTACATTACTATGGGAACAGAATTTAATTAAATGTTCTGAGTAGTCTTTTGTCACATTCAACGAAAAATCTATATATTCTGTGTAATAGTCAAATAATATGACTCACGTTACTGAACGATACGACATAAATTGAATTGGCAAATCAAAACATTTGTGTAACTTATTTAATAGGTAAGTAACCTTATTCAACAATATTGTACACAGAAAGATACATAAAAAATATGTAAGAAAAAATAAAACTTCAACGTTGTTATCAATCGACTCCATCTCTAGGCCGTGTTTTTTCGTATTTTTTACTCAAATACACAATACTTTAATGCAGTTTTAAACATCGACTCGTCAATCGTGCTCTATAGATTACAACCCACAAAATTGTTTATTGTTTATTGTTTATTAAGGGAAACATACAGTACAGCGTATAGTTATATAAGATTAAACTTAAGTAAAACTAGAACCAAAACAGTTTCCACTAATAGTTGTAACATATTGACAATATTGGCAGACTTAACTTAACTTAAAATAATTTACTTTGCACACTACCTTGAGGCTATTATCATTACCTAGTATAATTCATTACTATTCAAAAGCGTTGTTTGCCCAAACGCTCGAATCCGCTACAGGCAGTTAAGCTACCGATTCCCACAGTACCGATCTTTATTGGCAACATTTACACAGTTGGAATGTTCGAGAAACCGTAAAGTGTACGTTCAAAACTACAACGGTGGACAATAAAAGTGATATGGAAGCAAACTAGAGGTTTTAACGCAGTCGTCACACACGACGGGCCAGGCCGAAATGTCAGTCACATAGTGAAAATATTAAGTGGATACCTGGTAGTAGGGTGGGGTCCAAGCTATAGGTAGAAAGCGATGATTATAAAAGTGATTTTAAAATAAAAACAATAGTATAAATATATTTAACAGTTTAGAAAATATGACAAGCTACAAAAGGCATTAGAGCAAGCGTCCGAGAAAGGAGGAATTTGACGGCGTCCTACAAGATGCCGTTATGGTAATGAACGAGACTCTTAAAATGAATTTGAAAAGTAAGAAATTGAAAATTCTCCAACGACAGGATTTGGACCTTCGACCTTCGGAATGCAGTTCCATCGCTGTGCTAATTGAGCTGCCGAAGCAGTAGTCAACCTGGCGAATTTAAATATAAAACGAGAGTTAAAGTTGGATGTCAGAGATAGTAAATTGAACACCTGCTTGCTTACCGACAGCAGTAGTTAGTTGGCGTTGTTACTTGCTGGCCCATAAGCGGCAGCGGGAAAAAGTATTGCGACCATTTTTTTTTTTTTCATTTTTAATAAGATCGCTGTCGCCTGCACTTCGCGCCTCGTTATCAGTCACTGTAGTGTAGAACAATGGCCCGGCGTGACCAGGCGGCGTGACGCGTAACCTCCCATCCATACTCATACTCCGTTGTTTACCCGCAGTGCGATATGACCCGCTCGCACTGTTTATTGCTGGCTCATAGGCGACAGCAGAAGCGGGTATCTCGACCAATCATAGCCTATTTATGCCGAATTTGAAACGAATTCGTCCGCTGTCTCGCCTAAGCTATTCAGCATGCAGAAGATACTGCTCATTCACTCACACCTTAAAAAGGCCCAGGTTATAACCGGAAAAAGGAATCAGTAAATTCTGTTCTATTCCTTTCACATAAACACGAACATGGTATAAGGTTTTGTATGTACCAACCAGATAAATTTTATTGTCTTGCACATCTAAGAAGGTTTATAGCGGAATCGCAGTTAGTTTTGCTCAGACTTGTGTTCCGGTCTGAAGGGCAAGGGAGCCAATGAAAATACCAGCACATGAGATTCTTAATAAAATCTTCCTTTCACAGTGTAAACTGCAACACTCTTTTGTGGCGCTAGTGGTATCAAAAAACCAGTAATCGAAAACGAAACCTTAACGTTTTTTTTTTTTTTTTTTTGAAATATCGAGCGCCAAACGAAAGATTCCGAAAAAAAAACATTTTTTTTTCACTAATTCGGCCATAACTATTTTCCTTTTTTGATTTTCTCGAATAATTCTTTCTGCGCCTTACAGCTCTTGTAAATACGCGTCTTTTGAGCTATTTTGAATGTTATATCTTCACAACTCTCCAAGATATAAAGGGATCGCACTATATCTTGAAATGGGGACCTGAAACTAAAGTGAACGAAAAGACATTTCCAATGTCAAAAGTTATTTGCTTACCTACATTTAAAATCATGAGTAGATTGGTATGGATGGGAAAACCAACGACAAACCAATGATTATACAAGTAGTTTTCCACTGCTAGACAGTCGGCAGACAGTCCTACCAATGTAAACAGACCTGTAATTACGTACACAATTAAGCATTAAGTTCTATGGTACTCGCGCGTAAATGAACAGTTTTTGCGTCTATAGAAAACGAAATTGAAGCCAAAAAGTTAACTTTCTCAAACTGTTTAAGTGGTGGTTTAAATCTTACGTTTAGTCTACACTCCGGTGATTTACCGTTTTCGTTGGAAATGTTCCAATTTCATAAAACTAGTATTTAAAAATCACAAGTAAGTAAGTATAATTCGATGTATCTAATTGCGCAGGCGGTAAGTCTTTAGAAGAGAGATTTACGCACTTAACGCCATCGTAACGCCACTTTTTTTTTAGCTTTAAGAAACAGGTTTCAGGAAAGACAGATTTTCTGGACGTAAAAATGTATAACCGCATCAAAAACAACAAATTTTGTCGACGTAAAATGTATAAGCGCGTCAAAAAACCGACTCTCCCTATTTGTATCGACGTTAAAATGGCGTGAAGAGATTGACGCTCGTGTTTTGTTTTGGACAGGTTGATCATTTCGTGAATGGTTTAGAAAATTGCTATCAAAATGGGAACGAGTTATTAAATTGTCTCTCGGAAATCAAATCCTAAAGATTCATATTTTTTTGGAGGTTGATAGAGATAACTATTTTCGTTTTTTTCGGGTGTTATTAATTAAAATAGATAATTCGGCAAATATTTCGTAGCAGCCCATTAATTTTCTAGCTTCAGCAAAACTTTCAAACAGTACTCGAATGTTTGCTTAATGTTCAATTAATTAAAATTAAATACACCATTAACATAATACCCTTATTTGAACTGAACCCAGAAGGTGCACGCCGCCGCGTAGGCTCGCTTCGCTTCCCGGTGTAAATTGACCCTTAGTGGAAAAAAAGGTTAAACGTCAATTCATAAGTTCAAGGGTACTTCAACTTTCGACTTGATCATGTTTAGCTGTCTAAAACAATATTCATGCCATAACATGATTGGCGTAACATTATTAACAAACAAACTTTATATTTTTTATCTATGGTATGCAGACGGTATTAAATTCGTTCTTTCTTCACGGTTGAATCGTCCGATTTAATGCACATATTGACTACATTTTCGATACGGTCGTTGACAACGGAATTCTGTGAATCGGAAATTCGGTCGTTTTATTAAACAAATTATTACCTACTGAGATTTTGGTCCGGCCGATAGTAAATAGGCTCTTAACTTCATATTTCACTAGAAAACACCGTGAAGTTAAGTTGATAAAGTATTGTGTTTACTTGCCTTTTAAACCAGACTTGGAATACAGAAATGCGCTGCCATTTTTCTTTCCTTTTAACCCAGTACTCAAAATATTGATCTAAAAGGTACAAGAAATAATGGTACAAATGAAGCCGTCTCCACCTCTCTACAATTAACCCTTCGGAACATTTAAGGGGAAACCACCTCACGGTATAATCAACATGTCCTCACCAGTCTGACTGTGCCAACCCCTTCATTTGCCTATTAAATGTCATTACTGGCACGGGGACACCGATTTTCTTCCCGCCATAAAGCACGTTGAACCAAAACCATGAGAAACTCCGAGTTGCCAACTTGACACTGGCTAAATTTCTTTACAAAAGCCATAAAATTTTAAAAAGAATAATGTAGGTAGACTTTTTCTTTTTTTATTGAAAGTATCACTTTGAACTGAGGCAGACTGAACTAAGCCCATACAGCCAAGTCTTATGTAAGTAATTTATTTTTTCTTTAATGTTTAACTTTGCCTGGCTCTGAGGAGCTTTTAGCAGGAAGCTTTTAAACAAGTATAGATTTTTTTATTTGTGTGTTTGGCTCTTCTTCAAGTTTCGGAAATGAGTTAAAGCTGATGAAAACGTAATATGCAAAAAAGATCTAAGGAAGAATCTACGCGTTCCTTGCAATATATCTTCAATTCAAATCAGATTTTTTTTCTTTCATGTTTCAAAGCCTTTGACATAGCTTCAAAAAGTTCCTAATTTAGATTTTTGTCTATAGTCCGTTAATTTGATCAAAATTTCATTATACCTACTTAAATTAAAAAAAGATAAGATCAAGTTGTATTTTAAAGACAACAATTTTCTACAGTCACCTTAAAAAACTAGTTTTTTTTTTTCTAACTCAACACAATAACCAGATTCTACAGGGAGTAAGAAAATTATATGACTAAACTTTAGGATGTGAATCTACCCTTGAAACTGAACAACTTTCCTCAAGGAGCATAGGTTGAAAAATGAAAAACAAAAGGTCCTCCCATACAAATGGTCAGTGGTAGAGTCATTTTGTATAGGCGGCCAAATGTTTTTTTCATATTTCGACCTATGTTCCTTGGGGAAAGTTGTTGAGTTTCATGGATAGGTTCACACCTTAAAGTTTGGCCGGCAATTTTTTTTCCTCCCTGTATACTCGATCAAAATATTTCTACTAAAGGGCTGGCAATACCGAAGCCCGAAGACGCCCGCGGGCAGGCCTCCATTCCCAGGCCTGCCTCACGATGCCTAGGCCTCGTGACTCGAATGGTAATGACGCTTATGAGCGGCAGAGCCTTTGTCATTACCATCCAACTTATTGTTATTGTCCTTTTTGTATTGTTCAAAGGATGGTAGGTATTTCAAGCACGCTTGTAACCGATTATTCGATCTCGAAGGATGTATTTTGTCAACCGTTGCTAAGTAAAAAAGTTATGGCTGTATTGCTAGCGACGGCAAAGGGGTTATAAAACGTTCGCATAAACTGGGGAAATATTACATGGATAAATAAAATTGTTTACTGTACTAGGTTATGTATTAAATTGAAAGTGACAGGACCACTAATTTAAATTTAGCTTTACGTAGAATGTATCGATGTAATGTATTTGAGCCCATAAAATAAAATTACAATGATAGCATTGAGAACGTGTGATAATTATACGCCTGAAAAAACACCCGTCGTTTTGTACATAAACTTAGATTTAGCATTCAACTGAGTATTATTCAATTTGAATTATTAGTTTTCCTTATCTGCTTTGATTTATTATTATTACTGCGTCATAATTCATTGAAACTTTGGAGTATTTAATTTCATACTCCATTTAGTTTGTAATGTCGTTAATTATACAAACTTTTATCTACTTAGCGAAGAATATTTCCAAACTTTTCCAAATGGTAATAGCTAATCGTAAAAAATCATAAGACCACCTTGCCGGAGATTACGAAAAAAAGTTGCTCAAACTTAGTCCAAACTCGGACTGACTTCCAAACATGGTCTTCATTACCATAATTACGAATGGTCATTCTCGTTACCCCCTGGAAAATGACCAGTTAATTTTTAAAGCTATCTTTAGCTTTTAAAGAAATCTCTGAGTCGTACTTGGGACGTGATCTACATACAGTCTGGTGAAGAAAGAAAGGAAACGTGATAATATCTGAGTTCGGAGTGTTAAGTAAGAAGCCTTTAAGCTAAGTCTAAATAGACTTATTAGGATTGAGTTTGCGATAAATCATTGCTTAAGTTTGGTATTGTTGTTTAAATTAAGTATAAACTTTTAAATTTGTATGATTGTGCTGTTGAGTTTAGTCTAGCTAAACCTAGAACAAGGGTATTAAGTTAAGTATACCAGGTGTAAGGGACAGCTTCCCGCAAACTGATGGGGTTTGCTTCATGTTGCTTACTCAACGAAACTGCACACATTTCACAAGGTAATTCATTTAGATATTGAAAAAAAATTGCTTCCCCATACAAAATAACACCTCGATCAGTCAATTTGTATGGGGAAGTCAAAATTTCGTTCATGTCCTGAAAAAAAAATCTTTGTTATAGTTGTTCAGTTTCATTGACAGAGCAACCCCTGTCAGTTTGCGGGAAGCTGTCCCTTGCCAGTATCACAGATTACTTATGAGCGCGCAGTACCTATTAAACTAGAGACAGACTCGACGACGATAGACCCTTAGAAGAAGCTTGTTTACTATTCGTCTGAAGAAAATAGGGTTTGAGTGGTCAACACCAAGTATAGTACAGGGTCGTTAACATTGCACATCTGCACTAAACTTGGAAATAGCCAGTGAAGTTTACCAGTCGTCGTATCCGAAGATAGCCGATATGCAATATGTATGGACCATAACTCTATTTTTATGCCATATTTCAATGGTATTTGACAATCGAGACCAACGTGTTTTGCGGATAGTAAATTGTCCTTAGAATTACAAATTTCGAAACAGCAAATCATTACTTTGTCACAAAAATGTCTGTTTCAAAATCCGAATATCTTTTAAATTGTACAGAAAACTCAATTTATGAACCGCAAAACAACTTGGTTGATTTATGAAAATGATTTACGTACATCGTTTCTACCAAGACGATCATTTTCCTTTCGTGTATTTTGGCAAAGTCTCACAAGTCGTATATTCTCATTTGTATATTTTCTGAACAGTACTGACCACTTCCATGCTGGACTGGGAGTGATAGAAAAACATAGAATGTTCCAGCTGCATCTCCTCCCGTGCATGCTGTAAAAATCAGCTAAGGGAATCGAGGGTTTCAGTGTATTGCAATTTAGGCGATGGGCTGACAACCTGTCACTATGGAAATATACATAATCATCATCTGTATTAACCCTCAAAACTTGTCAGACGTGGCGGAACGACCTATGTTTAGGTCGTTTTTGCTCTGCCTACCCCATTAGGGATAAAGGCGTGATTTTATGTATGTATGTATGTACTGACCACATCCAGATAGCGAAATAGCTGTGTGTATTTCTTCGGGAGATAAGATCTGATTTTTGGATGTTTTCCTTATAGCAAATATACGCTATGGCGGTAGGGATAGTAATAGCTATGGTAATAGTGAAATCCAAATAAGTGCTCGTAAGAACAAATAGAACAGTGGCCATAGTGATAAGATAAATCATGTTGTCTGAGATTTGTTTAAGATTTAGACACGCGGCAGCGTGTCCAGCCAAGTTCAAGCCGAGAACTGGAGGGCAGCACCGTGTGTATATTTACAGGATTTTACTTTTCTTCGTCCGTCTCTCATTTAACTATGAAATAGCTTCACCATCATCAATCATCCAACCGTAAACAATGATGACAACCTATTCGTGTAGATTTTTTGGATTTAACAAAAAAAGAAAAGAAAATAGAATAAGTATGAACTGTTAACTTCCTAAATGCAAATGAAATGCCATACCATCTAGCATACTCACTAAACGTTAGGCATAACGTCACTTTAATGAATTTAAAGCATGGTTTTAAAGTCAGCTTAAATTAAATTTTATTGGAGTCTGTACCTTTCTCTTGAAGGAGAATAGAATAGAATAGAATAGAAAATAATTTATTAAGGAGAAAGGTATCTTTGACTCCACGTGTCTCAATATTAGACTCTCCCTTATATAATTTATCAATAATTTACGTGACATTGGCAGAATTGTGACTACACAAAAGCCATTAATTAAGAATTGAATTAAATTTTATTTGATTCTATATCTCTGTTTTATTTCTAATTTCTAAGTGGAAATTAGTTCCACGCTGGTAAAGGCCCCTTAATAAGTCAAATAGTAGGCTGTTTGAGAGCTTATAGCTCAGACAGACCACAAAGGAGTTACTAAGTAGGTGGAAACGACGCTACATTATATTATAAAGGTCTGTACGGCTCACATTTGAGTAACACATAATATGCACCATCCACAATACTGAATAATTACATACATATATACAGATAGTCACGCCAGTAAGCCTTACGGAGTAGGCAAAGTGTAAGCGACCTCATAATACAGCGTTATCGTCACGTCTGACAAATTTGAGGGTAATTTTAAAAAGCACGATCTGTGTATTGCTATATTGACAGGTTGTCAGCCTATCGCCTTTTTATTTTTTACTAATAACTGTTTTTACAAAACTGCAAATCCTTGTAATCATATTTACAATCGGCCCGAAAAGAAAAGCAGCAGGAGGTATAAATTGTATGGCTTTTAGGCCCGTATTGATAATCAGAACTCAAGAGTGTAAGCGAGTTTATTTTCGTATTAGAAATGTCATTTCAGTACAAAACGACCTGTCAAATCCATAATTAATATTGCTCTCAATCTTGAGATCGATTTATAAATACGAGCTTTACTGTCTCAGTCCAGCATCCCAGAAATTTTACTAAATCTGTAGGTAGTGAAACGTCGCTATATTACGTGAACGAAAGCAAAGGTCTGCACGACTCGAACATTTCCTCCGGTTGAGTAACACGTATGCACCATCTAAAATACTGAATGAATAGGGTTATCACGTGTACATAGCTTCATTTAGTCGTGACCGACCCTAGTTAAGATTCAGATCTCGCCGCTCGCCGGATTGTTCGCAGTAGGTAACCCTAGTGGGTGTTGCCAGCTCTTTAACAGCATTTTTGTCTTTTTTTCCCCTTTTTGCCTGTAAGAGCGCTCTTTATCTTTTTGTTTGCGCTCTGTGCTCCTGTTCTTACAGGTTTAGCAGCAGTTTAAGGAAAATCAGCGGTGTTCGAGGCAATAGTATGGAAAATGCAAGCATGCAGTACGAGTAGGTACCTACGTAAGCGTAGTTTAATTTCCATGCTGGACTAGGAGCAATCGAAAAATATAGAATGTGCCAGCTGCATCTCCTCTCAAGCATGCAGTAAAACCGGCTTTCGAGGGTTTCAGCATATTGTAATTTAGGCGATGGGCGGACAACCTGTTACTACAACATACAGATCTATCTTAAACAACCCTCAAAACTTGTCAGACGTGGCGGAACGACCTTTGTTTGAGTCGTTGACGCTCTGCCTACCCCATTAGGGATACAGACATTCGTGATAGTATGAATGTGTATGTATGTATGTAAGCGTAGTTCTTTTACCAGTTAGTAGGTCAGTTCAGTAGAGAAGTGTTTTTTATTGTTCTTTGTCCAACCATGTTTTGTGGACAACAATGCAAACAAAGTTATGGGAGTCGCTGCCAAGACATTTTTTACATGTAACTTATTATGATTTAACTCTACTTGTTCGCGTTGACTGTTTCGGTTAAGTTTGCTGACAGTTGGCAACACCAGCTTAATCTAATAACTCTCCATGAACTCACGCCTATCTATATTTCTTAAGGGGCAGGCATTACGTCAAAGGCTTATAAAATACTTTTAACAAAGACTTGCATTTCAGATGATTATGTATGTATTAGCTAAATTGCAATACATCCAAACTACTGACTACTAACTGGTAGTACAACTGGTAATACTGAAACCCAGTTAGTAGTCAATTATTTCGATGTATGTTAATAATTTATTAAAACTACCTTTTTTTAAGTTGGCTTCCCCGACTAAACCGTCGGCAGTTGGCAGCCCAAACCGCGGATAAATGAACCGGAACTGATGGCTGACTTCTTATCTGTTTAGTGATTATAACAATTTGAAAAAAAACTGCCGCTGTAAGAAACTTGTTTTTTTTTTGTGTTGGCAACCCCACCTAAACCACCGGCAGTTGGCAACCCAAACCGCGGATAAATGAGCGCTGTACCTTATCTGTATGCGCAACGAGCGGTTACTTATCACGCTCGCGGATGTATGAATACACTTTTACTTAGAACGGGTTAATAGTACACCTTTGTTTGACTGATAAATGTTGCTTCTAAGAAACGGTAAATGTCTTGGATTATTTTGTGTCTTAAAATAGTTCTTAAACGGGTGCACTTCCATCCCGTAGATAGCCTATGACCGCCCTGATAATGAGGAGCCAAACTAAAAGCTAAATACAGATGGCGCTCTGGGCGACTGTACCTTATTTCGTGTCAATGTCACATGTGTATTGCGATTTTATCAGTTTTTTTAACATAAACGATATTTTTTTCAATATAATCACTTTCTTTGTAATGCGCTGAACACATTCAACTTGCATCACTTGCATTGAAGTTTTTAATACGTATTTTTTTTTCCCACTGTCTCTCACTGTTTTCTTTATTTGTAATCTTTGGAAAACAAATGAATTCCCCTATTTTTGCAATTAAATGCACTGCATTGTGGCATTTACCGATAATATTCTAAAAATATTCAATTTGTTTACAAAAGTTGGTACAATTTGACAGTTCTCAAGGTACAGTCGCCCATGCGACACCTAGCGGGAGAAAAAGGCAGTTTTCCTCCCAATTAGTAGCATAGTAAATATCCCTGACTGCTGTGCTGAACAAAAATTGAGAATTCGACCAGCACACAACACAAATATTTTTTGAGTCTATTTTCTTGTAAGTATTTTTAATTACATACAAAAAAGTAATGAGGGTAATGTTTAAGGTACTATTCGAAGTTGGACTGCACGCTGCACGCTGCACGCTGCAAGCAGCATTTCTGTGCTGCGTGCAGCGTGCAGCGTGCAGTCGCTAATCCAAGTTGGACTGCACGCTGCACGCTGCAAGTCCGAAGTGTTCCGATTCGAGAAATGTGTGGCCAGATCAGGTTTTTACTTCTGTATAATTTTGACAAAGTATTTTGTTGGAGTATTCCAAAAAATATACTTTATACTCAAAATGTACAAAACGTAAATGTAAAAAACGCAAAATGTACAATTTGCAATATGTACACTACACAGAATGTACAAAACGATACAATTTGCAACTCGCAAAATGAACAAGATTATCGAGAAGGCAAGGCGTGGGCTTCGCCTTACTTCGCAAAATGTCCCATTTGCAAAATGAGTGAAAATAATCGAGAGTGCTTAAAAAGTTATGACTGATTTGACAGTTTTGACTTATTTCACAATTTTGACAAGTTTGACTGATTTTACCATTTTGACAGATTTGACTGACTAGATTGATTTGACAGTTTTTACTGATTTGTCGATTTTGACAGTTTTGATTTATTTAGCTGTTTTGGCTTATTTAACAGATTTGACAGTTTTGAAATATCTCGAAAACTACTCATCTAGAGTGTATAGGAGCACTGCAAATGGTAGGTCTCGACGAAATCTACATTTTAGATGACAGCTTTCAAAATTGAAACTGCCATATCTTGGAAACTATCGATCCTAGACTACTGATTTGTAGGGACAAATTGTTGGTCTTGACAAAATCTACATTATAGATGACAGTTGTTAAAAATGAAACTGTCATCCGAAGTGAAGATCTCGACAAGACCTATCATTTGTCCCTTCACACCAGTACTCTGGGATTCATAGTTTCTGAGATATGACTGTTTCAAGTTTGACAGCTGTCATCGGAAATGTAGATCTCGTCAAGACCTATGATTTATCTCTACACACCAGTACTCTAGGATGAGTAGTTATCAAGATATTTCAGTTTTAACTTTGACAGCTGTCATCAACAATGAAGAATTCGTCAAGACGTATAATTTGACCTTACACACCAGTACTCTAGGATGAGTAGTTATCGAGATATTTCAGTTTTCATTTTGACAGCTGTCATCCAAAATGAAGATCTTGTCGAGACCTATGATTTTTCCCTTCATACCAGTATTGTAGGATGAATAGTTTTCGCGTTATTTTAGTTTTAAGTTTGACAGCTGTCATCCGAAATCTAGATATCGAATTTGTCCCTTTACACAAGTACAGGGGTACGTTCAGTCGACCCAGTTCGATATTTATACCGATCGAATCTTATACTAGTGGGACGCACTGAACGTGCACCTTAGCCGCTGTCAGATAAAATTTCACTTCCGGTGCGCCTCTGAACGGGCCGGATAAAAATTAACCTAGTCGAAATTTCGTCTGACAGGTGTCTCTGAACGGGCAGTATAATTTTTAAACAGGTTAAATTTCGATCGATCGAGCGGCTCTGAACGTACCCCTGATGGATGAATAGTTTTCAAGTTATGGCCGTTCTAATTTTGACAGCTGTCATACGAAACGATAATCTCGTCAAGACCAATCATTGATCCCTTGACACGAGTAGTACATTCTGCGCTACGCAGAGAAGTACATTCTGCGTAGTGTACATAATGCAAACTGTACATTTTAGATTTTAGATTTGTATGTTTTGAGTATTTTGTCAAATTTATCCAAAAGT
>JARACY010005239.1:0-22731 GCA_029255725.1 Scrobipalpa atriplicella | reverse complement strand
CTTACATGTTATTAAAAGCACTTCTCAAAGAAAAAAAATGTGTTCTCAAATAATTTTCAAACAATTTAGTAGCTAATGTTTATATCTTTGATACTCACGTCACGAGCCATGAGCACCTTTGTAAGGGATTTTCAAATAGTTTGTCTCTTGTAAAAATCAATGTTAGATAGAGTAAGTACCTACATTATGTCGTTTAAAACATAGCAGTAAATATCTTTAAACCCTGTATAAATCTGATTTGCGTTTATGGCAGGCCTAGTAGAAAGGCCGAGACAATCAACGGCCTTGAAAACGGCTGCGTTTTCACGCAACGCCACGTGTTGCGGAATCGAACTCGGGCTTTGAAATCGATTCCGATCTCGAGTCGAGTTGAACTGTGTTTGTAATCGATAAACGAATTACACGATCTTTTAGGAGTCGTTTAGTTACACGAACAATATAATTTATGGGGTCTATTGAACCAGTGGTCTAAGATGGGGATGATCGAACTCAATATAAAGTAGTTTCTTTCTTTGAAAAGGTTAACGCACAGTAGCATAGCGCATAGCTATAAACGTCACTAGCAAATGAAATACCAGAAGAAAATATTGATTTGACGACTTCAAACGGCATGAAATGGAACGGATTGTCACCGGGTGTTTATAGACTGACCCTGCTGACCTGGATTCTGCCTGGTGATGGTGACAGCACAATTTCAAGAAAAAAAGTTAACAATTTAAAGTCTAAAAATAAATAAGCAATTTAAATTTAAAACATCTATTACTATATTAGCTTACCAAGTTTAACGCTCCAAAGAGTTTACAAGAGTTTAAACCTTGTAAACAATAGATTATCTATATATGTTTGTTACCTCGATTTTTTAATTTGTTTGTTGTTTATCAAGGAGGTGTGGTTTATGATCAAGAGCACATCAAGTTCAATATTCGGATTTTACAAGAATTTGTATTCTTCTGCAAACAAGCTTTAATTTCTTTTCCTCACTTAATGGGTGGGTTTTCGAGGCGACGAAAGACCCGTTAAGAAGCCTAGCGTCAGAGTTTTTAAACGGTCTATAAAAGCGCAGCTAATAGGCCTCGGACATGGCTTTAATTTGTTAACTTTGATCTGCTCTTGACTGTACATGAAAAATTTCGATTTTATAGGTACTTATAATAATGTTTATTTCTATTATTTACAGATTTATCCATGAACAAAAGAGGAAGGACCTGTTAGGAGGCGCACGTGAATACGACACGTTGTAACGAGAAAAAGAATCAAAATGAAAGAAAGCGCATGGGTTTTCGCTACTAGCTTGCTATCAATGATTGTTACAGGTTTGTTCAAAATATTTAATGATTATTTTAATTCTACAAAAATTCCTATAGTAATTTAAAGTCTAGTGCATTATAAACGTTATAGTCAAAGTTCTATCGACATAAATACAAATAAAAAATACGGTTTAGTTTAGAACACCTAATAGTACAGAAACTAATTAATGTGTAATTGTCTCATGACACCACTGAACAAGTCATAAAGTATAAGGGAGAAGAGTGCTATAGATGCGAGTATGGCTACGAGTCTATATCCAGGTGTAGGATCGCGGTATTCGTAGCAAAGCGCGTAGAACTTCCTCCCGGTCTCGGCGCACATAGCACCCGGAGCCCCGACCTGGTACACCGGCTCGTTGGTGTCGCAGCGCGCGTTCGTCTCCTCGTGGAACTCATATCGAGTCACCAATCGAGCCATCATGCCTATCGTACCGTTCTGGAAATTACCGAGCTTATTTCGTAACCATCCTTCTTGATAAGTCTTCTTCAAACTCATAACGCCCCAAGGTTTCGCGAAACTTTCTTGGTATTCTGGCTTTATTGTTACCGTGAATGAAGCGCTGGAGGTGTTCAGTATTATCGGCTCTATCGGCTCCAAATCGACGTGGGAAGTGTGGTGGCTGAATTCTGTATATTCGTCTTGCAGCAGTATGAAGCCGCAGTAGTATTTTGTCGATAGAACTTTGACTATAACGTTTATAATGCACTAGACTTTAAATTACTATAGGAATTTTTGTAGAATTAAAATAATCATTAAATATTTTGAACAAACCTGTAACAATCATTGATAGCAAGCTAGTAGCGAAAACCCATGCGCTTTCTTTCATTTTGATTCTTTTTCTCGTTACAACGTGTCGTATTCACGTGCGCCTCCTAACAGGTCCTTCCTCTTTTGTTCATGGATAAATCTGTAAATAATAGAAATAAACATTATTATAAGTACCTATAAAATCGAAATTTTTCATGTACAGTCAAGAGCAGATCAAAGTTAACAAATTAAAGCCATGTCCGAGGCCTATTAGCTGCGCTTTTATAGACCGTTTAAAAACTCTGACGCTAGGCTTCTTAACGGGGTCTTTCGTCGCCTCGAAAACCCACCCATTAAGTGAGGAAAAGAAATTAAAGCTTGTTTGCAGAAGAATACAAATTCTTGTAAAATCCGAATATTGAACTTGATGTGCTCTTGATCATAAACCACACCTCCTTGATAAACAACAAACAAATTAAAAAATCGAGGTAACAAACATATATAGATAATCTATTGTTTACAAGGTTTAAACTCTTGTAAACTCTTTGGAGCGTTAAACTTGGTAAGCTAATATAGTAATAGATGTTTTAAATTTAAATTGCTTATTTATTTTTAGACTTTAAATTGTTAACTTTTTTTCTTGAAATTGTGCTGTCACCATCACCAGGCAGAATCCAGGTCAGCAGGGTCAGTCTATAAACACCCGGTGACAATCCGTTCCATTTCATGCCGTTTGAAGTCGTCAAATCAATATTTTCTTCTGGTATTTCATTTGCTAGTGACGTTTATAGCTATGCGCTATGCTACTGTGCGTTAACCTTTTCAAAGAAAGAAACTACTTTATATTGAGTTCGATCATCCCCATCTTAGACCACTGGTTCAATAGACCCCATAAATTATATTGTTCGTGTAACTAAACGACTCCTAAAAGATCGTGTAATTCGTTTATCGATTACAAACACAGTTCAACTCGACTCGAGATCGGAATCGATTTCAAAGCCCGAGTTCGATTCCGCAACACGTGGCGTTGCGTGAAAACGCAGCCGTTTTCAAGGCCGTTGATTGTCTCGGCCTTTCTACTAGGCCTGCCATAAACGCAAATCAGATTTATACAGGGTTTAAAGATATTTACTGCTATGTTTTAAACGACATAATGTAGGTACTTACTCTATCTAACATTGATTTTTACAAGAGACAAACTATTTGAAAATCCCTTACAAAGGTGCTCATGGCTCGTGACGTGAGTATCAAAGATATAAACATTAGCTACTAAATTGTTTGAAAATTATTTGAGAACACATTTTTTTTCTTTGAGAAGTGCTTTTAATAACATGTAAGTATAGTTTAAAAAAAATCAGTTCCTTTCTTTACACCCCGTATACTTCTATTCTACGCAAATCGATGTAATTTATCGATATTGCAAGCAACTGCTAAGCGCCGGTCGAAATATGAATATTTCATGACTTAGCGTGTTGACGCGATTGTTTGGGCAATCAACATGTCTTTACACATTTTTAAAAATGGTAACTACATTACATTGTGACATATAGATTGGGTGTGCGAAGATATCATTTTTTTTTTTTAACAGCTGCTCTTCCTGATAGTTTAAATGTTTACTCATTGCGCCGGGTCTTTCTTAAAGGATTAGGACCAATGTATTTTACCTACTTATATGATCTCACATAGTGGGAGGCGTTTAAAGCGGCTTATTTTCAGTACGGGTATTAGACAACTCTTTCTTTATCCAGCAAGAGGAGAAGTACGTTGTTTTCAAGTGGGTTCAGTCGTTCCTGGCCCCGCTGAACTTTGGATCCATCCATATCCAGAGTTTTATCGAATCGAAAGAGAATCGCCTGATTGGCGTCAAAAGTACTATCCTATTAGTGTTTAAGTATGTACCTATATGCGTAATTCAAGTGTAGGTATAGCTCTACGCCGTGTCGTATCGAAAGCTAATTACAAGTAGGTGGTTTTTACTACGTATTGCTAAACGTAACTAGCTGAGTTACCAGTAAGACCACTTCGACTTGCTTTACCACTTGACATTCTACTTTAAACCATACCTACCTAGCAGTATTGCACGTACTTGCTCTACAATCGATCAATCAATATTTTATGTTTTGTATTATATTACAACTGTTTACTAATTTTACGGGGTGTAGGGGACAGATTCCCGCAATCTGATAAGGGATGTTCAGTCAACGAAACTGAACAACTTACGCTTTTTTTTCTGGAAATAAAAAAAATATTATTGTCTATAATCCCTATAAACCTCTTAATAATTGCGAACCTTGAAGTCTATTGTTTTTTGAAAGGTAGATACGTAATCTATATAAGACATAAATCTTGTAAAAGCCATGTAAACCATAACATTGTTGTATAACCTTGTTGTTGTCCATTATAGGCCCACACCGTGAAGGTTTAGAGGTGTAGGTTGCTTTTAATTTCATCATTAACACGCACGTGGGTAGAGCTGTTAGAAAAATAAAATTGCGTCAAACTTTGAGATCTCGAAAATTATGATTGAAACTGCTCAAAGCAATTAATGTAGATATTATAGTAATTTCTTCTTTTTTTTTTCATTGCTCCAAATTAAACTTTTTCCCAATAATACCTTAATACCTTAAAGGAAGCAGTATCAGTATCCAATTTTACTTAGTAGTTTTACCATAGCAAATAACTGTAAAAAGTTATAAGTATTTTATCTTGAAGCAAGCAAGCAAGAAACAATTGAATTAAAGACTGATTAAATTCCTATTCAAACTACCAAACTCCACCACTCGTTAAATAAATCAAATTCTAACCACTGCATCATAAAATATTTGGTCATTACATGTCAGTACATTTGAAAATTTAAATTATTATATTATAACGTGATATAAAGACCTCTATTCAAGAAGGTCAATGCATCAATCTTTTGAGTATTTGATGCATTACGTTATCATTTGTAGTGCTATTATAAATGTCTTTGTTGTGTAGGTTAAGGTCGTTGTCGGAAGTATGAACATAATATTTTTTATACATTTGATTGCTTTTTGTTTAAAACATGACAGCATTTAAGACAAATTATTGGTAGTTTCCGGTAGGTATTTCATTTGCACTGGGATTCTAGTTGATATTATTTAGGTACAGATGTGGTGTGTAGAAGGTTTGGTTTGTAGTTGAAAGTTGGTAGAAGAACAAGCTTCATGGTATAGAGGATAGGGCCGCTGCTTCCTGTACAGTACAGGGCCGGTCGTAGTTCAAATCTCACCACAATGTGTTTTTCAGTTTTCGAATTTTATAAATTCGTCAACTCGACGCTTTTACGGTGAAGGAAATAATCGTGGGGAAACCTGCACAAACCCACGTGGTCGACTAAGGCCCGATCGCCATATTTGTTTTGATGATGATGAAGATGAATTAGGTTGTTTGACGAACGTCCCAACAAACATTGATGTAAAAAAGTTTATAAGTTTAATCCGCCTTTAGCTTGCTATTAACTTATTTAGGTCTGCTGTAGAGACATGAGTGTGTTGTGATTGGTTTCAGATTTAATAATTAACTCACTGTTAAAGAGATTGCAGCCTTGACGCTCCTAAATATGACGTATGAAATATGTTAGCAAGAAGGTTATGCCTACTCCAACTACTAGATATTTCACAATAGAAGCTTAAGCAATATCTCACTTTAAAAATGTCCTTCAAATTAGCTTATTCAGTCGTTAGGTATGTAGGAAATGCCAGTTGCCCTTTAAAGCTAGCTTCATCGTCAAATCTATCTAACTCACCACTGATCTAAGCTGGAGTGGAGGACGAACGTTTTGTATAAGACTGAACGTTGTGTTGTTTGTCTAATATTTTATCATATATCTATAATGTTTTTATAATTACTAACGTTGTAGATAGTAAAATAGCAGATTTTAATAATACGCAGTGTTACTGTGAACCATATTATTTTCAGAGTAAGTGGCATCGAACTTCACAATTCAAATACAAAAATATAGACGTATAAAAAGGCGGCCAGGGTGTTGCATATTGTAAATCAAAAGAGTTTTAACACCCCCCCGCAATGGGAACACCCTATATACAAATAAACGAAAATATCAAAGTTAACTGGACACTTAACACTAGCACCAAAAAAAAGAACAGCCTATATACACACTATAAACACCTATCAAATTATCTACACCTTATTATGACACCCACCTAACACCCAATTAAAAGAAAAGACAAATGACATATACAAAACCTACGCCTAACCTAAACCTAGAAATTTTACACACTTGTAGTGTTTCAGTTTCGGCAAAGGTTTGGTCAAAATATCTGCGATCATTTCGTTCGTGTGTAGGTATTTGATTGTGAGGTCATGGTGTGACAATGAGTCCCTAATGAAATGATGTTTGATGTCGATGTGTTTGGTGCGTGCATGGTATGTGTTGTTGTGTGCCAGTTTAATGGAACTTTGATTATCCGTGTGTATGATGAGAGTATGCGTGATACCGAAGACTTCCTTAATGAGTGACTTTAGGTAGATGGCTTCCTTGCAAGCCTCGCCCAGTGCCATGTACTCGGCCTCTGTGGTCGAGAGGGCAACTGTGCGCTGCTTACGAGCTTCCCAAGACACAGGTGCTCCGCTCATCATGAACACAATACCGGTATACGACCGGCGATCGACAAGGTTGTTGCCGTAGTCGGCATCTGAAAAACCGACAGGGTAGAACTGGCCGTTGGATCGGAAATTAAGCTTCATATCCTTCGTACCCTTAAGGTAACGAAGGACACGCTTCGCGGATTTCCAGTGCACCCCCCCGGTCAGGTTGTAGATAGTAAAATAGCAGATTTTAATAATACGCAGTGTTACTGTGAACCATATTATTTTCAGATTCTTCTTGCTGTTCTTGTACCGTTGACTCAGGATCTGGACGTTCTGGTGAAGTCACAGGAGTGACAAAGTCGTCTGTCTCGGTCACGACCTGCTCTAAGGGTAGGGCTTCATTCTCAGGTTCTGGCTGAGGCTCTGGTTGAGGTTGAGGCTGAAGCTGCGGCTGAGTTGCTGGAACTTCATCGTCTATGGGTAAAAGGACTTCAGATGGTGTTTTCGGAGGCGAAGGTTCCTGATTTGTTTCAGTTTGAGGCTCTGACTGCCTTTCGTCTTCGATGAAGACTACATCTCTCGCAATGATAATCGCTCGAGGGTTGTTGGGATCAATGAGGCGGTAGGCTTTACTCTCTGTAGCGTAGCCTACAAAGATACACTTCTGTGTCTTTGAATCGAGTTTAGCTCGCTTTTCTTTTGGTACCAGGATATGAGCTTCGCAGCCGAAGACTCTTAAGTGCGATAGATCAACTTTCTTCCCAGTCCAAATTTCTTCTGGAATCTTGTTCTTGAGCGATTGCGTAGGTACTCTATTCTTAATGTAGATCGCCGTATTTACCGCTTCACCCCAATATGCTAAAGGCAGTTTTGAGTCTTGGAGCATAGATCTAGCTTTTTCGATAATAGTTCTGTTGGCACGTTCTGAAACACCGTTTTGTTGTGGGGTGTACGGGACCGTGGTTTGATGCACGATGCCGTTTTCCTTCAGAAAGACAGAAAAAACGTTATTTACATATTCACGACCGTTGTCCGTGCGCAACACTTTTATCTTTTCACCTGTCTGATTCTCTACCAAGTGCTTAAACTCGATAAACTTTTCCAGAACTTCGGATTTTCTTTTTAATAAATATCCAAAAGTTTTGCGACTAAAGTCGTCTGTAAAAGTTAGCAAATATAAAGCTCTGCCCCACGAGTGTTTGCTCATCGGGCCTGCTAGGTCCGAATGAATGAGCTCTAGGAGTTTGCTCGATTTGCTGGTAGAGTTTTTAAAAGGTTTCTTTGAAAGTTTACCTTGCAGGCAGGGGATACACTTTTTGGTTAAATTTCCGCTAAAATTAATACCTGTGCATTTACTTTTTAAAATATGCATACTCCTTGTATTGAGATGGGCTAGTCGTCTATGCCACAATAGTGCAGACTCTTTTGTGGTAGTTGGAAAGGCATGGGAACTATTTATATTTAACTTATACATGCCATTATGCATAGACCCTGAAGCAATGACGGGGCCTGTCACTTGACAACTGCCACTTGGGAAAATGTATGCGCCTAATTTTGTAAACAAAATCTCGAGGCCTTTTTCGGCTAATTTGCTTACTGAAATCAGATTTGCGGCTAAACCAGGGATAAATATAACATTGCTTATCTCATTTACCATCTCAGAGATAGGTATACACACAGTGCCTATGCCGCGACTTAGTATTTGCTCTCTATTTGCAACGTTAATAGGAATAACATGAGAAGTCATGGAGACATACCAGTCCTTTCTGTTGCTCATGTGAGAAGTAGCACCTGAGTCTAAGTACCAGTCTTGTGAACCTGTAGGAGATGGGGGGTTAGTGAAACAGGATGAAAGTGTAAACTCAGATGTATAATTTAGGTGTTTTGCCGAAACTGAATCACTAACAACATTCTTTTTGTTTGAAATTTTCCTACAATTTCCTACATTGTGACCTTTTTTCTTGCAATAAGTGCAGAACGTTTTCTTCTTTGAGGTCTTTACTTGTAGTGCAGTATACTGCGGTTCTTGCTGGTGTGAAGTTGATGTAGTACGTAGGTCTTCTTTGAGAAGCGCGGCAACCACATTTTCTGATGTGATCGTAGTGTTCGAGTGCTCCAACGCCATCACCAATGGACGATACGTTTCTGGAAGTCCTGCTAGCATTATAATGCCCAGGAACTCGTCACTTACAGCTGCTCCAATCCCTTGAAGATCCTGCTGTGTAGCTAGCATCTTGTTCACATAATCTCTCAGGTTTCCATCAAATTTAATCGACAGAAGGCTATTCATTAGTCCTAGTCTTCTTATGAGCCCGCTATCAGCATAAGCTTTCTTCAGCGCATTAAACGTTTCAAATGCAGTTTTGGCTGACCTGATTACCGGGTAAATTGTTTCGTCACAAGCGAGACATATCTTCGCTCGCGCTTTCGCATCCTTTCTCTTGACGTCTGGGTCTGTCAGGTCGTCAGGTTCGCTTACGACAACGTCCCAGAGCTCAAGGTCCACGAGCCAGCACTCTACTGCAAACGCCCACGTTGCAAAATTCCTTCCGTTTAGCTTTGAAAGGCTCACGTTTGATGACTGCTGAAGATATTGTGTTGTCTTCGGTGCCGGCGGAGGCGCGCCCACCGATGGAAGAGATTTTTCACTATTTCCTTCCATAGCACGTACAAACTTGCACAAATGGTTCACGGGGTAAAAGTGCTACCCATAACCTATAATTACTAACGTTGTAGATAGTAAAATAGCAGATTTTAATAATACGCAGTGTTACTGTGAACCATATTATTTTCAGAGTAAGTGGCATCGAACTTCACAATTCAAATACAAAAATATAGACGTATAAAAAGGCGGCCAGGGTGTTGCATATTGTAAATCAAAAGAGTTTTAACAGTTTTAACTATGTTGGATACACTTGTGAGCATTTCAGAAGATTGATTGTTGCAATTTAAAAACACTATTTTTAATAACTTCTAATTTTAGAAAAAGGAAAGAGGAAGACTTTAATATAATTTTGCCGAAAGTTGACCGGTACCTTCTTCAAAATGACTGTATTCAAGTAATGTAGTATCTCTTATTTTTTATTGTAGCATTTGTGTCCTTTTGTTTTTGCAACAGGGATTACCAATCTGTGGCAACTTTTTCACATAACTTGAAATATTATTCCAAATAAAAATATTTTGTTTTTGTCGTTTATCCCTGCCAGCATTCGGTTCATATCAGAGATCTTTTAAATACAACAAATAGTATCGAAAAATGTCATAATTGTTTACCCTGGTATGGTAATATCAAAGGGCATTGCCTAGATGCTTTTTGTTACCAATGCTTTAGTTTAATGTTAGAATTTATTATAGAACAAGCAAACCTTCATAACAAGAACATTTCTGAAAACACTTCACACATTTTTATTTGCGCTAGCTGAAAAATAAATAAAGAAATGTGCTAAAAGGATTGTCACCACTGCACTTCAATGAGTCAACGTCTGCTTGACAACCTGACGAACACACAACACGTGATTAGCATATAGATTGTTTCGTTAACTTCTTCTCGCTATGGACGAAAGCTCCTACATTGTGACTTAAATATATAAAAGGTTTACCGCCTCTGACAGAGAAGTCAATGTCTTTGATGAAATCCGAACTAGTCTGAAGTTTGAAGGGCAAGAGAGAAATGCCTTACCTTTTTGGGATTGTCAGAATTTTTAGTTAAAGTAAGTTTTTTTTGCCTGGATGCATGTGAGCCACTTTGTGTATAAAACAGTAAAGCCTTTATGATTGTTTAATTAAACTATACCTACTTATAGGCTTTTAGTTCTCAATATTACAGTGTTTGAAGTAGAAGTAGTTAGTGTTAAAAGGTGTGGATTATTCAGTTTTTCTGTGTTCGAAAATCCCGAGACATAAACATTGAAAAACTCGTCCCATTTGTCTTTGTCACATGAAACATCTTACATCCAAGCACAAACTTGTTAGGTAGGTCCCATCCGCAGTATTTTGAAACATTTTGCACAACTCACTACTTGTACACTTAATTTTAGCAGATCATGCGTATCTTGTTTGCTAGTTTTTTTAAAAAGGGCTTGCTACAAAAGAATTTCATTGAGATTAGTCATTGTAGTGTGCAAAGGTTTTAATTGAATAAACAGTAGTAAAAATTACTCGTGCAATACAGTTTGCATCGAATCTGGCTATAATTTTATGATAGGTACTTACAGTCCAAAATATGGTTTACATATAAACAGTACTTTTAGACAGTAAATTTAAAATAAGAAGAAGATTACAGTCGTAAATAAAAGGTACATTTTGCATACTATCTCCATGTAATTTTCATTTCTTCGAATTAATTGCTGGTCCTTTCATCTAATTAATTAGAAAAAAAATACAACTCCTACACAATTTTTTGCACATCCTAAAGCTGGTGCATACTGCGTTGTAGGTATTATTTCGAATTATTTCCCAACCCACGTCTGCTCGCTGATTTCATTTGGCTAAGAGCTAAAGAACTTGTACGAAGTTGTATGTCCTAAGTAAGTGCTTGTTTTACTTAAGGATTGCTAAACTCTGACCTCGCACGTACATTGTCTTTATTGTTTGTCTTGTAAATAAACAGAACTAAAAAAATCCTAAGATGTTTAATAAGAAAATTAGAATAATTCGAAAAGTTTGTTATTCTTATGCTCGTCAAAATATATCGACTGATGAAGAAGCAAACGTGCGCTTGTATCTACAACTGTTTTTTTTTTTTTCTTTTATGGATCTGAAAGTATGGAGTTAATAATAATCAAGGTCTTCTGCTACCCTGGAACTCTGAACCAATCCTCAGTCACTTATTTCAGTAAAAAAACCACTGTCTTAACTTATTACATATAATGTTTTTATTATCTGTTTAATGCTTGAATTTCTAGGTTGGCCTTTCATTCTAGTGCTTAATGATATCTTTACTATTTATTCTTGGAAGTACCTACTTACTAGCCTAGTTATGCTGTAATAAAAAACAAAAAATAATCTCTATAGTTACTAATTAAGAAACGCACTTTGTTTCGAATTGTAAATGAGTAAAAGTGAGTAACTAGGAAGAGTGAGTTTTTACTCAGGAAATTACTAAACAGTAAGTGTTGGTTACGTTTGGTTATTAGTGTGTTCAATAAATATGAAGCTTGCTAATATTCGTTATATATCTACGCTTTTCTCACGTAAACTAGTAGGATTAAACTACCACTTTTAAATACATACAGGATTACACGGTTGGAAAACAATATATCGAGCATGTTTGGGAAGAGTATCGTAAGCGAGAAAAATATTAATTTATAAAAGAAACTTTTTTTTTTGTCGCTTGCGATGTACTCTTACCAATAAAAAAACGGGATTGATCTTTAAAGTTTTTAAAGATGTGATTCATTCCTAAACAAAATATTATTGTCTTAATTAAAGAGATTTTTCTGTCCGTATTTGTTACTAAAAAACCGTTTAATTTTTCCACCCTAAGGAAGTTAAGTCAACAAGTTTTTCGCAGGTAAAACCGCGATAAGTAACCCTAAAAATCTGTAGGGCTAAAAGTTACTGCAGATTGCCGCATCTAACAGCTCTTCTAACTCTGTACTTTACACGCATTAAGAAAACCATCAACGTAATTAAATAGTTAGCTGGGACGTACAAATGTCAACTGATAGTGAATAGTAAATAAACAACTGTGCGATATTAGTCTGACCCACATGAAGTCGGAGTATTACGAAATATTTATTATCTGTTCTCCAGCTGCTAAGATTGTGGAAATTAATGTTATATTTGGTAAGTTAGACGCTATGAAACTTTAAAGGCAATTCAATTTTCGTGTGAAAGAAATCATAAAACTATTTTCTATGCCCTGCAAAAAATATACTTAACCCAATGATTACAATCAGATTATGGTAAAAAAATCTGACATGCCAAAGATCATGCAGAATACTTTATTCATCTCTATTTTCGTAATAAATAAAAACAGGCATTTGTACAAAAAGTAAGTATAATTTCTGTACATCCTCTTTTGCGTATTGGAATGCCAATGTGCATGACGTCAATTGCGTATTCATTAATCTTGAAGACCAGTGATATCACCAGTGATCCATGAACCTTTAGTAACATCATTATTATAAAGAACGAGGAAGTAACATGTTTTGTATCATTTTAGTACCTAGAATTTTCTTCAAATTTGTTGGATTAGCTGTTCTTTTATAAAGTATTAATATTAATATTTTTTTAGGGATATCTAAATTAAGTATCCCTAAAATCTTCTTGAAATTTTTCGATGCGTACTGCAACTATTACTTACGTTAATTTAAAATTTCCTTCGTCCCAGTAAAATTAAAAAATATTTACAATACAATCTCTTACGGAAATTAACTAATCGAGTACAAAGACTAAAAACAAGAAACAACAGACACTTACTGTCCATGTCAATTTATTATGACAGTTTCCACCTACTTCGTTTACATACATACATAAATCACACCTTATTCCCTAATGGGGTAGGCAGAGCGTCAACGACCCAAACAAAGGTCGTTCCGCCACGTCTGACAAGTTTTGAGGGTTGTTTAAGATAGATCTGTATATTGTTGCAGTGACAGGTTGTCAGCCCATCGCCTAAATTACAATATACGGAAACCCTCGAATCCCTTAGTTGTTTTTTACAGCGTGCCCGGGAGAATATGCAGCTGGCACATTCTATGTTTTTCTATCGCTCCCAGTCCAGCATGGAAGATTACTTCTTTTACGCTGGTTATATTTGCACTTATGATACGAATAACAAGCGACTGCAAGGCTATTCTAAATCTGTCTCGTTTACCTGCTAACTACTGAACATTGTTCGCTAAAGTAGCTACAAATATTGCGAAATCAAAATACATTTTCGATCGATGATGAAGAAATACGACCTATATCACTTATTAATATAATATGAAAATCGTAATTTGAGGTATATCAGTCCACATCTAACCACTGCTGAGCATAGGCCTCTTCTTTTAAACGCCATCTACCACGGTCCTGACCCCCCCGCATCCACTTTTTTTTTTAAATTGTATTTAATATTAATACTTTATAAATAGTAGTTATAAAATTCAGTACTAATGTTTTTACTATACTGTGGGAGTTTTTTTCACGCTACACATGTTTTTGGCTTGTTTATACAGCCACAATGAAATAAACACACCTTATCAAAAAAGCGTGACCACGCGTTATATTTATTTGTATAATTAATTAAAAACGTTACATCATTGCGTTTGCAGGATCGTATTCCGCAATTTAATGTTGAAACTTCTTAAGGCGACGGGCTTACAGCACAGTTGTTCCTTTCCAACCAATGACAGAATGCGCACTCTGTCATTTTCTTGTATCTCATGTTATTACGTAAAATTTCCAAGATTTCTTTAAAAAACTACTCCTAGGGTAACTTTATCATGTCCAATGTTAGGGGCCAATAGTTAAAGATTTAAAGTAAAATATACAATTTAAATCAATTCTATAAGTAGTTGTGGTGAAGAGGACTGATCATCCAAAAAACACAATTTCTCTATACCTCTCGCCTTAAAGTTTAATGTAGAGATTATGCGATGCGCCAAGATTCCAACCGGGTCACAAATATCAAAGACTGCAATATTTATGTGTTTGTGCAGAATTGTGTCGTCTGTAGGTCGAGTTTTACAAGGTTTTATGAAATTGTATTACATATTAAAGTCAGCAATGATCATCAGAATCAGATGTTCAAAACATAGGTATTTTGCGAACCTCAAAGGTTTTGCGCTGCATTGAGACAAATTTTAACCCATAATCTTTTAATAATAAATATTTGGGATAACTAAGTAGTTTATAAATATATCGAATGAGGAAGCGGCTTTTATTATAAATAACATTTTTAAAATATGTATATTAATCAAAAACATATATTTAGTGATTATGTATACCTATTAGTTTATCATCTTCTTCTGTCGTGTGGGTTTCGAGTCGATCAAGCGATAATTTATCATTATCCCTGCTATTATCATATTTTTGAGATCAAACTCTTAACAAGTTAAAAGGTTATTTTTTTATTACGAAAAAGTCATTCTTGCTGTTCTTGACCTGACTTACATTCCACACGAATTGTTTCAAGTTCTTGATTTTAAGTTCAATGTTAATTATTGCTAGCTGTTAATATGAGTTATTTATTTGAATCAAGAAAATACCTATATGTTAATTTATATGAACATTTTTTTTTTTGTTAGCTTGGGATGTCCCACTGCAGGGCAAAGGCCTCCCCTTTTTCATATGTACATTAATTTTTGAAAATATGAACCGATTTGACGAAGACATTTAAACAATATATTCGTGCTTACGATCTGATAATGCCGTGATATTTTTTCTGAATCCGTTATCCCTGACCCGACCACGATACATAATAAATATGCTAATGCTTTATCTACATTTATAGAGATAATCATAGTTATTATAACTTATTATAACCAGAACTCTAAAACATTAGTACTTGTGAATTTTAATGCGATTGCATTATGTGCTTTGTCTGACTGAAAATAAAAATTATGAATAAATAAATTGAATTATATTTATGAGAAAGTTGTCTTTAAAAAATTTAAAGGTAAAATAGAGAGCACTACTACAACGCAATGTTTATGAAAACGGTCTCTTTAAAAGTTTTAAGGTAAAAATACCTTTGATTATTTTTTTTGCTTTGCCATACAAATTGTCTGATCGAGTCGAGGTTGTGAATTCGTATGAGAAAGTAAAAAAAAAACACTTCCTGAAAGAGACTCTTGGTGAAAGTTGTTCAGTTTCGTTAACTGAACAAACCCTATCAGTTTTTGATACGCTGTCCCTTACACCGGGTATAATAGGGAGCAGTTATAATTTACTTATCAATTCAACTCGTACTTGAGTCACACACTACGCTGTCTATACCATTTTCCATACATTACGCATACGATTAATGAAAAAATCAAAGTCATCGTGGAATATTTTTTCATTGTATTTATTGTACGTACTAGTTTCCCGAACTGCGGTTTCATCCGCATTTTTATGTTTTTTCCTGTGGAAATAAGATAAGATAAGATAAAAATAAAATCATTGCACGTGATATTATTTCCCACGGTAAATCAAATGTGGCCTATGACAGTCGCTAAAGAAAAGAATATCTGTAGAAGAAAAAGTATTAACTTTTATTGTGATAGATAAAATAACTGCGCATTATTATAGGAAATAAAAATGATGTAGTAAATATAAAGCGCAATACAGTCTGCATTGGTTATTAAATCGATATGACCAGTGAAAATGTTTATATAAAGTAAACAACACGTATTAGAGCTGAATCTAATTAGAAATTCACTGCAATTATAGTAAAACCTAAATATTGTTCATGTACTATAAAATTGGCATTGCCAAAATTAGCGTAAACTCCGCCAACACTGCCAGCAACGTCAATAAAACCATTGTTGTCATAAGTGCAACCGCTGAAACTGAAAAATACCCGTATTCACCTTGACATTCCATGACACAGATGCAAGAAGGTCATCCACATACACTGGCCAATATCAACACTATTATAATTTCTTCTAGCACTGCACAGCTGCACACATTTATCGTAATAAAAAAATAACCTTTTAACTTGTTAAGAGTTTGATCTCAAAAATATGATAATAGCAGGGATAATGATAAATTATCGCTTGATCGACTCGAAACCCACACGACAGAAGAAGATGATAAACTAATAGGTATACATAATCACTAAATATATGTTTTTGATTAATATACATATTTTAAAAATGTTATTTATAATAAAAGCCGCTTCCTCATTCGATATATTTATAAAACTACTTAGTTATCCCAAATATTTATTATTAAAAGATTATGGGTTAAAATTTGTCTCAATGCAGCGCAAAACCTTTGAGGTTCGCAAAATACCTATGTTTTGAACATCTGATTCTGATGATCATTGCTGACTTTAATATGTAATACAATTTCATAAAACCTTGTAAAAACTCGACCTACAGACGACACAATTCTGCACAAACACATAAATATTGCAGTCTTTGATATTTGTGACCCGGTTGGAATCTTGGCGCATCGCATAATCTCTACATTAAACTTTAAGGCGAGAGGTATAGAGAAATTGTGTTTTTTGGATGATCAGTCCTCTTCACCACAACTACTTATAGAAATTGATTTAAATTGTATATTTTACTTTAAATCTTTAACTATTGGCCCCTAACATTGGACATGATAAAGTTACCCTAGGAGTAGTTTTTTAAAGAAATCTTGGAAATTTTACGTAATAACATGAGATACAAGAAAATGACAGAGTGCGCATTCTGTCATTGGTTGGAAAGGAACAACTGTGCTGTAAGCCCGTCGCCTTAAGAAGTTTCAACATTAAATTGCGGAATACGATCCTGCAAACGCAATGATGTAACGTTTTTAATTAATTATACAAATAAATATAACGCGTGGTCACGCTTTTTTGATAAGGTGTGTTTATTTCATTGTGGCTGTATAAACAAGCCAAAAACATGTGTAGCGTGGAAAAAAAACTCCCACAGTATAGTAAAAACATTAGTACTGAATTTTATAACTACTATTTATAAAGTATTAATATTAAATACAATTTAAAAAAAAAAGTGGATGCGGGGGGGTCAGGACCGTGGTAGATGGCGTTTAAAAGAAGAGGCCTATGCTCAGCAGTGGTTAGATGTGGACTGATATACCTCAAATTACGATTTTCATATTATATTAATAAGTGATATAGGTCGTATTTCTTCATCATCGATCGAAAATGTATTTTGATTTCGCAATATTTGTAGCTACTTTAGCGAACAATGTTCAGTAGTTAGCAGGTAAACGAGACAGATTTAGAATAGCCTTGCAGTCGCTTGTTATTCGTATCATAAGTGCAAATATAACCAGCGTAAAAGAAGTAATCTTCCATGCTGGACTGGGAGCGATAGAAAAACATAGAATGTGCCAGCTGCATATTCTCCCGGGCACGCTGTAAAAAACAACTAAGGGATTCGAGGGTTTCCGTATATTGTAATTTAGGCGATGGGCTGACAACCTGTCACTGCAACAATATACAGATCTATCTTAAACAACCCTCAAAACTTGTCAGACGTGGCGGAACGACCTTTGTTTGGGTCGTTGACGCTCTGCCTACCCCATTAGGGAATAAGGTGTGATTTATGTATGTATGTAAACGAAGTAGGTGGAAACTGTCATAATAAATTGACATGGACAGTAAGTGTCTGTTGTTTCTTGTTTTTAGTCTTTGTACTCGATTAGTTAATTTCCGTAAGAGATTGTATTGTAAATATTTTTTAATTTTACTGGGACGAAGGAAATTTTAAATTAACGTAAGTAATAGTTGCAGTACGCATCGAAAAATTTCAAGAAGATTTTAGGGATACTTAATTTAGATATCCCTAAAAAAAAAATATTAACTATTAATACTTTATAAAAGAACAGCTAATCCAACAAATTTGAAGAAAATTCTAGGTACTAAAATGATACAAAACATGTTACTTCCTCGTTCTTTATAATAATGATGTTACTAAAGGTTCATGGATCACTGGTGATATCACTGGTCTTCAAGATTAATGAATACGCAATTGACGTCATACACATTGGCATTCCAATACGCAAAAGAGGATGTACAGAAATTATACTTACTTTTTGTACAAATGCCTGTTTTTATTTATTACGAAAATAGAGATGAATAAAGTATTCTGCATGATCTTTGGCATGTCAGATTTTTTTACCATAATCTGATTGTAATCATTGGGTTAAGTATATTTTTTGCAGGGCATAGAAAATAGTTTTATGATTTCTTTCACACGAAAATTGAATTGCCTTTAAAGTTTCATAGCGTCTAACTTACCAAATATAACATTAATTTCCACAATCTTAGCAGCTGGAGAACAGATAATAAATATTTCGTAATACTCCGACTTCATGTGGGTCAGACTAATATCGCACAGTTGTTTATTTACTATTCACTATCAGTTGACATTTGTACGTCCCAGCTAACTATTTAATTACGTTGATGGTTTTCTTAATGCGTGTAAAGTACAGAGTTAGAAGAGCTGTTAGATGCGGCAATCTGCAGTAACTTTTAGCCCTACAGATTTTTAGGGTTACTTATCGCGGTTTTACCTGCGAAAAACTTGTTGACTTAACTTCCTTAGGGTGGAAAAATTAAACGGTTTTTTAGTAACAAATACGGACAGAAAAATCTCTTTAATTAAGACAATAATATTTTGTTTAGGAATGAATCACATCTTTAAAACCTTTAAAGGCAATTCAATTTTCGTGTGAAAGAAATCATAAAACTATTTTCTATGCCCTGCAAAAAATATACTTAACCCAATGATTACAATCAGATTATGGTAAAAAAATCTGACATGCCAAAGATCATGCAGAATACTTTATTCATCTCTATTTTCGTAATAAATAAAAACAGGCATTTGTACAAAAAGTAAGTATAATTTCTGTACATCCTCTTTTGCGTATTGGAATGCCAATGTGTATGACGTCAATTGCGTATTCATTAATCTTGAAGACCAGTGATATCACCACGTGATCCATGAACCTTTAGTAACATCATTATTATAAAGAACGAGGAAGTAACATGTTTTGTATCATTTTAGTACCTAGAATTTTCTTCAAATTTGTTGGATTAGCTGTTCTTTTATAAAGTATTAATATTAATATTTTTTTAGGGATATCTAAATTAAGTATCCCTAAAATCTTCTTGAAATTTTTCGATGCGTACTGCAACTATTACTTACGTTAATTTAAAATTTCCTTCGTCCCAGTAAAATTAAAAAATATTTACAATACAATCTCTTACGGAAATTAACTAATCGAGTACAAAGACTAAAAACAAGAAACAACAGACACTTACTGTCCATGTCAATTTATTATGACAGTTTCCACCTACTTCGTTTACATACATACATAAATCACACCTTATTCCCTAATGGGGTAGGCAGAGCGTCAACGACCCAAACAAAGGTCGTTCCGCCACGTCTGACAAGTTTTGAGGGTTGTTTAAGATAGATCTGTATATTGTTGCAGTGACAGGTTGTCAGCCCATCGCCTAAATTACAATATACGGAAACCCTCGAATCCCTTAGTTGTTTTTTTACAGCGTGCCCGGGAGAATATGCAGCTGGCACATTCTATGTTTTTCTATCGCTCCCCAGTCCAGCATGGAAGATTACTTCTTTTACGCTGGTTATATTTGCACTTATGATACGAATAACAAGCGACTGCAAGGCTATTCTAAATCTGTCTCGTTTACCTGCTAACTACTGAACATTGTTCGCTAAAGTAGCTACAAATATTGCGAAATCAAAATACATTTTCGATCGATGATGAAGAAATACGACCTATATCACTTATTAATATAATATGAAAATCGTAATTTGAGGTATATCAGTCCACATCTAACCACTGCTGAGCATAGGCCTCTTCTTTTAAACGCCATCTACCACGGTCCTGACCCCCCCGCATCCACTTTTTTTTTTAAATTGTATTTAATATTAATACTTTATAAATAGTAGTTATAAAATTCAGTACTAATGTTTTTACTATACTGTGGGAGTTTTTTTCACGCTACACATGTTTTTGGCTTGTTTATACAGCCACAATGAAATAAACACACCTTATCAAAAAAGCGTGACCACGCGTTATATTTATTTGTATAATTAATTAAAAACGTTACATCATTGCGTTTGCAGGAATCGTATTCCGCAATTTAATGTTGAAACTTCTTAAGGCGACGGGCTTACAGCACAGTTGTTCCTTTCCAACCAATGACAGAATGCGCACTCTGTCATTTTCTTGTATCTCATGTTATTACGTAAAATTTCCAAGATTTCTTTAAAAAACTACTCCTAGGGTAACTTTATCATGTCCAATGTTAGGGGCCAATAGTTAAAGATTTAAAGTAAAATATACAATTTAAATCAATTTCTATAAGTAGTTGTGGTGAAGAGGACTGATCATCCAAAAAACACAATTTCTCTATACCTCTCGCCTTAAAGTTTAATGTAGAGATTATGCGATGCGCCAAGATTCCAACCGGGTCACAAATATCAAAGACTGCAATATTTATGTGTTTGTGCAGAATTGTGTCGTCTGTAGGTCGAGTTTTACAAGGTTTTATGAAATTGTATTACATATTAAAGTCAGCAATGATCATCAGAATCAGATGTTCAAAACATAGGTATTTTGCGAACCTCAAAGGTTTTGCGCTGCATTGAGACAAATTTTAACCCATAATCTTTTAATAATAAATATTTGGGATAACTAAGTAGTTTATAAATATATCGAATGAGGAAGCGGCTTTTATTATAAATAAACATTTTTATAAATATGTATATTAATCAAAAACATATATTTAGTGATTATGTATACCTATTAGTTTATCATCTTCTTCTGTCGTGTGGGTTTCGAGTCGATCAAGCGATAATTTATCATTATCCCTGCTATTATCATATTTTTGAGATCAAACTCTTAACAAGTTAAAAGGTTATTTTTTTATTACGATAAATGTGTGCAGCTGTGCAGTGCTAGAAGAAATTATAATAGTGTTGATATTGGCCAGTGTATGTGGATGACCTTCTTGCATCTGTGTCATGGAATGTCAAGGTGAATACGGGTATTTTTTCAGTTTCAGCGGTGCACTTATGACAACAATGGTTTTATTGACGTTGCTGGCAGTGTTGGCGGAGTTTACGCTAATTTTGGCAATGCCAATTTTATAGTACATGAACAATATTTAGGTTTTTACTATAATTGCAGTGAATTTCTAATTAGATTCAGCTCTAATACGTGTTGTTTACTTTATATAAACATTTTCACTGGTCATATCGATTTAATAACCAATGCAGACTGTATTGCGCTTTATATTTACTACATCATTTTTATTTCCTATAATAATGCGCAGTTATTTTATCTATCACAATAAAAGTTAATACTTTTTCTTCTACAGATATTCTTTTCTTTAGCGACTGTCATAGGCCACATTTGATTTACCCGTGGGAAATAATATCACGTGCAATGATTTTATTTTTATCTTATCTTATCTTATTTCCACAGGAAAAAACATAAAAATGCGGATGAAACCGCAGTTCGGAAACTAGTACGTACAATAAATACAATGAAAAAATATTCCACGATGACTTTGATTTTTTCATTAATCGTATGCGTAATGTATGGAAAATGGTATAGACAGCGTAGTGTGTGACTCAAGTACGAGTTGAATTGATAAGTAAATTATAACTGCTCCCTATTATACCCGGTGTAAGGGACAGCGTATCAAAAACTGATAGGGTTTGTTCAGTTAACGAAACTGAACAACTTTCACCAAGAGTCTCTTTCAGGAAGTGTTTTTTTTTTTACTTTCTCATACGAATTCACAACCTCGACTCGATCAGACAATTTGTATGGCAAAGCAAAAAAAATAATCAAAGGTATTTTTACCTTAAAACTTTTAAAGAGACCGTTTTCATAAACATTGCGTTGTAGTAGTGCTCTCTATTTTACCTTTAAATTTTTTTAAAGACAACTTTCTCATAAATATAATTCAATTTATTTATTCATAATTTTTATTTTCAGTCAGACAAAGCACATAATGCAATCGCATTAAAATTCACAAGTACTAATGTTTTAGAGTTCTGGTTATAATAAGTTATAATAACTATGATTATCTCTATAAATGTAGATAAAGCATTAGCATATTTATTATGTATCGTGGTCGGGTCAGGGATAACGGATTCAGAAAAAATATCACGGCATTATCAGATCGTAAGCACGAATATATTGTTTAAATGTCTTCGTCAAATCGGTTCATATTTTCAAAAATTAATGTACATATGAAAAAGGGGAGGCCTTTGCCCTGCAGTGGGACATCCCAAGCTAACAAAAAAAAAAATGTTCATATAAATTAACCATATAGGTATTTTCTTGATTCAAATAAATAACTCATATTAACAGCTAGCAATAATTAACATTGAACTTAAAATCAAGAACTTGAAACAATTCGTGTGGAATGTAAGTCAGGTCAAGAACAGCAAGAATGAC